>JAODLL010000453.1:0-12500 GCA_026546735.1 Forbesichthys agassizii | reverse complement strand
CCTCATGTCTTTCCGTGTAGTTACTCATCTCTGGCCCGCATGAAAAGAAGTCATTGTTTTGTATTGCAACCATAAACATACATTTGTAATAGAGTATGCTTTTTTGTTTTTGATAATAATACCTGGAATAGGTGCTAGCCTGTGGTTATGCTTGTGGAAGTGCTAATTGTACACACAATCAGTTAAGTAGGTCGCTGGAAATGCAACGCATTCATTAAACATGTGACCCACTCATTTACATTCGAGAAAAGTCCCTTTATGTCGAACACACCTTATTTTATAGCCTGTGCATTCATGAGGTGCCCTAGTGATCCAACATGGAACCCAGGTGGAGTTACAGCATCTGTTCACATAATGGTAAAAACATGGGAGAGAAACAGTAATTACCTTATGTAGACACGTGTTGACACTGCAGGGTAGTGATTGTGAAAGTAATATAGTACTGTAATGTAACGTAACGTAACTAATTACTTATAATACGCAGTAATAAGTTAAGTAATTGTATTATATTTAATGAGTAACAAGTACTGTAACTAGTACTTTATTACTAGTTACTTATTACAATTCCTGAATAACTTGCCCAACACAGGTCATGTGTTGGTGGACAAATGGCGACTTGTAGTATTTTGAATGGAGCTCTATGGGAGAATTCTGAAACGCAAATATGGCAGTTGGAAGGACATATCCAAATAATAACACATAACATAATCCAAACGAGCCAATCGTCTGCTTTATAACTGCCAAGCAATAACCTATTTAACCAATCGTGTGGTTGCATTGACGTAAGCCACCTGCCTATACTGTTATACAAAATAACTGCCCGGGGCGTTTCAAAGATGGATCTTATGTTAGATCTACACATTGTAGATCTAACATCATTGCGTTAAATATATAAATATAATAAATATTACATCAATAAAAGATGACAAGATGATGAGCGGGATGAATTTCCACTCGAGGACAACAAATATAGATACAGATTAGAATGAATGGATTTATGAATACCTGTTATAGGCAGGGTACATCACCTAAGGCGATACCCAGGTGAGGCTGAGCTCCACCTGAGCTCCAGAAGGGAAGTCAAACTGCAGCTGGTGAGATCAGGACGGTCTCGCCAGGCTAGCTCCCATGAGCCGCGTTGCTCTAGTCTCTCTTCTACCTAAGCCACCGCCATCAGCACCTACACTTGACCTGAAAGCTTACGCATTCCAAGAGCCTCTGGTGCCCGACCGTGAAGCCCACCACAGTGCTTTAACGCTCTTCACTTTCAGAGGGGGTGGAATGGTTTCTTCCTGTCGACAGACCCAGAAGAAGAGTTCTCGGGGGTGAATGGGTTTCCTAAATTGGTTGTACAGTATGTTTTTCTTTTTTAGACCAGTGAACCGTAATGCTTAGCCAGGTGAGCTGACATGCATGCTAGGGAACGTAAAGGTGTACTCAGCCATTGTAAGCTAGCTAGGGAACTTAAAGGTGCACTCAGTCGTTAAGAGCTAATGCACTTTTTGGCAAATTCAGCGATTGTCTCCTTGCTGTCTGCTAGGTGAAAAACAATTATCGGTGTTTCTACGCAGCCCTGGCTCTGTAAATGACAACACAAACAAAGTGGTGAACACCACACCACACAACACTATCCAAGCCATGGCCAATGGGTGTCCAACATTGGGGGCGGAGCTTCTGAGGGAGCATCCTGTGGCATTGGCATCTTTTTCTAGCATCCCTGACTGCATCTTTAAACCCTTGAGTACAAACATGAAAGCATGCAGTCCAGAATTATGCTTTGATTCTTATTATTATTACAATATACAGTATTACATATTCTCTATTATGCAGGGTTTATTTGCAGTAAGTTAGGAATACAAATCATATTCTGAGAGCAGCTCTGCTGTCCTCTGGAGTTTGGCCCAGAGCCAGTTCATTCCTCTCAGATCTATGTTCATTCTGCAGACATTTCCCAAAGGCTTTCGGCCGGCTTATACAGGCTCTAGAGTGCTTCTATCCATCCCCCGCCCCCTCCCGATGGCATTTCCTCTCTCAAAGAGAAGCCTGCCTGTCAAATCCCAAAACCCAGCTCACACCGGGACCTTCCGTCAACCGTTAATACCCAGAATGCACCAGGGCTCGTCAGCTGTCTGTTCCTGTCCCGGGTGCCTTGAACAGGCCACTTAAACCTCCGCCGGAACGGACGGCATCTGTCGCTGCCACTCGCGTAGCGGCCGTTTGATGTTTGACCTTTTTGAGAAGAGCTTTTCTTGCGAAGTTGAAAACACTTTATTATTGCCTGTTCAGGTGCTGCAGCAGAATATCACTTCTTGGCAGGGTGGTAAACAGCCACGGTGTGTGGCCACGCAGATTATTGTTATTATTATTATATAACAATAGTCACAGTATAGTGGAGCCAACCTTTAAAGACGGAAGCCAATGACAAGTGGAAGGAAGAAAAACATCACGCTTTCACCTACTGGAGTTGTCCACTCCTATTATCTCACAGGGGGAGGATGTCTGTCAAATAGGACAGGCGTCCTGACGAATACACCCGCCCGCCCGCCGAACGCGTTTACTTCGCCGTACACGGGGCACATTTCCCAAAATCACATCCATTCATTCACCAACCACAGCCCCTTAATCTCTCCCCAGACAGCTCGTAATGCCCACTGTACAGCCTGTTGTTTTAACACAGAACTGTGTTCTGGAAGAAGAATGCTAACACATTTTAAATACTATTTAAGATGCAGTTTGTGCATCGATTTGTGAGGTTTTTCATGCTAAAATACATTGTAAATTATGTATTTATTATATAGCCTACAGGATAGGCAAGTTATGTTTTTCTAAGTCAATATTGTTTAAGACAGCTGCAAAACTAGTTAAGTTAATACATGACATAGCAGATGCTTTGCAGCTTGTTCACTGATGGATAGGTGCTCCACCCACTGGACCAAAGGTTCAAAAATATCTTACCTGGTTGAATAAAAAAATGTAAAGGAATTGGCCAACTATAGGGCTCGAACATATATTTATACAGGATAGACTAATACATTTGTGTGTGTGTGTATACACATGTCTATACAAGTGTGTATACACGTACACACATCTGCACACACCTACACACGCACTCATGTGCGTGCGTACACACACACACACACACACACACACACACACACAATGTAAACACAGCCTGCTCTTGTCCCAGCGGGTCATCGCCGCGGCAACGCCCGGCCCGGTGGCCTACATTCCGCCCGGCAGCCAACCAGAACAAGAGAAGGGCTCCCCCAAATACTATTGGTCCCCCGGCCGGTGGCACCGATGCTGTTGCTAGGAGACAGAGGGTCTCAAATCCATCTCCAGTCGGCTGCACCTGCGTCACTAGTTCTCTCTCTCCGTCTCTCTCTCCGTCTCTCTCTCCCTCAGAGGCAGCAGGTGAGAAGAGACAGCGTGCGTATGTTTATCCCGGACCATCAAATCTTCTTCTTTATAATCACAGGGTGGGAGGGGGGGGGAGGGGGGGGGAGATGCCTCCTTCACAAACTCGAAGTGAGACATGAGTGCGTTGTTACACTGGTTTGAGGACATGTGACAGGCTGTCAGAGAGGGGAAGCGATGTATGGAAAGAGGGAGAGAGAGGGGGGGGAGAGAGAAGCGGAGAGAGCTCACAGTGATGAAGGAGGGTGACACTGAGGTGCACTTTCCTCTACATCCACGGGCACTCCTCTCTACTCCTCTCTCTCCTCTCCTCTACTCCCTCACCTCCAACACACGTCCAGGTCCCCACCCGGGACCTGACCCAGGGCCTCCAGAAAGCATTGGTCCTGGTTACGGTTCATCTGAACTTCAGTGCGGTTTGCTCTGGTGTGAAACACATCTGATGGAAGTAAACACTGCTGTTGTTGGTGACTTGTTTGCTTTAACGATTTGTTGAGCGGCTGCATGAAATAAGTGGGAAAGGTAGCCTGCACTGTGTTCAACGGAGGACTCAAGCAGAAAAAGTGTTAAGTCACCTAGGAGACGACAGCTGCCTGCTGTGACCCGTACGGTGACCTGTACAGGCAATAAGCACCACCACCCCCCCCCCCTCCTCCCCATACACCAGGCCTGTCAGTAGGCTCACCTTGATGTCATGACATGCATCTTGCTTACCTGCCGTTCATCTTTGTGGGTAAAGCGTGACAGACAACACGTGCACGTCACCGGCGTCGTGCACGTGTTGTCTCATTAGAGAGAATGGACCAGAGGTCTACGCCCAGCAGGAGGCAGGGACTGTTAACACTTCCCAATGGAGCGTTGCCAGAACATATTCACTTTGTAAATATGGTCTGGTCACAGGCTACCCTCCACCCCATGTTCTTGTTGTGAGACAAACCCCTTGACCTTGACAGTCTCCGTGCTGAGTATTATTTCCATTAGGCAGCATGTTGCTACACGCTGCAATAACCTGCATCCACCCGTCAGCGCAGCTCGTCCAACTCGACCTCTAGCGGCTAGCGTGAATCCCCGACATGCTGAGAGATGCGTTCGGTTGCATGCGTGCCTTCCAAGTAGAGCACTGTAAATACGGGCCGTTCATTTCTCTTGGTGGGAAACTGATTAAACCTCAGTTTAACATAATTGGCAGCGATTGTAAGCTAATTGTAAGTTAATACACTTTTTGTTAAATTCATTCAAATATCTCCTCGCTTTCCGCTACATTACCATTCTGGGTGTGCTGGAACATTGATTCGGTACTTATACACAGTCCTGGCTCCGTAGATAGGAACACAAACAAAGTGGCAAGCACCGCTCACAACAACAATGCCACTTGGCTTCACAATGTGTTTCAGTGTGTGGGGCGGCACTGAAATTATTATGAGTTGAGCTTGAAGCCAGCAAGCGTTCTCGAGATTAACTTACTAAGTCAACTTACTTTGTGTTACGTTTTGTTAATATATAACCTGGCAGCATGTTGTGTTACTTTTAACATAATTTCCTACAAAAACAGTATTATTAAAAGTATGAGAGCGTTTACATAAATATAATTAATTATACTGGAGTAATGTAACAAAGAAGACACATACATTGCTCGAAACACTACAAAAAATCTTAATCTTACCAAGTATATTTGTCTAATTTCTAGTAAAAATATACCTACACTTATAAGACACAATAACCTAACAAGATATAATGTCTTATATCAAGAAATCTTCCAAGCAAATTTTCACTTGTTCCATTGGCAGATTTATTTACTTATTATTAACAAACATGACCTTGTATTCATTATTTTTTAAACTTATTTTTGAAGAGCCATTTTTTGCAGAGAATACATTGATCCTGATGGGACTTATAGGGGGAAGATGCTTACATTCTTGTTGAGATTTCACGGTCAGCCACAAAAACCAAGAGTACTGTAATTCAAAAGATTATTTTAAACCTCTCAAACGACCCCCGCTCTCGCTCAGCCCCCTCCCCACTACACCCACCCATCCACGCCCACATCAAGCCTCCTTAGGGGATAAATTCAGCAGGTAAGTGCTCCACTACAAGCGATGCGTACGGGCCGTGTTTCGGGTTAAGCTTCTGTGCCTGGGGGGTGTTATGGTTGCTTATTCCTGCCTGGGCGTCATGCCAGGCATGGGGTTGGGGTTGTTGGCACAGACCTTAGCAGCTGTTGTACATGTTTCTCTCTCTCCTGCTAAATGCCCCCTCATCCCACTGGCTCTCTACCTCCCGTGGGGGTCAACGGGGGTCTGCGGGAGTCAACGGGAGTCAGGGCAAGTGTCCAGTGGCAGTGTGGGTTCCATTGGGACATCGTGGGCAGGCCAATGTGGGCGTAGCGACATGGGTTTGAGCCTGACCCCCGTGACCTTGTTGAACCCCACCCATCCAAGAGATGGGCCTTAAGCCACCATACATGGGTTCAATGAAGTGTCCTTGAGCAAGGCACTGGATAGAGCTAACCTTTCAGTGACAGCATAAATAAAGGTGAAATACCGGAGAGAAAAAACGATATTAATTCCAGTAATAATAATAGAAATTATTGTATTAAAGTACACTCCTCAATAAGAAGGGATGTATACTCTCCAAGGTTTTAAACCACAGTGGATGGGGGGGTTGCTTTAAACAATAAAGCCAGAAAATAACATGGTCTTTAATCACTGTGCTTTCTCCTATAAAAACCAAAACAAACTAAAACGACCTTCTCAGGTGTTGGTGCCATTTCCAGCACCTGTGTGCGGTACAGGCGTGTGTGTGTGTGTGTGTGTGTGTGTGTGAGCGGTGCGTTCGGCAAGGTCTTGCCAATGGCATCTCAGTTGTGTGTCAAGTGTCCTTGGGTGAACGCCAGTGGGATCGCTGGCAGAGCACTGTGAAGGTTAGGGAAACTGAGGTGAGCATATTTACTCGAAAGAAACAGGCAAACCTCAAACCATGCTGCCTTCTCCCACAAAGACATTTGACATTTACAGCATTTGGCACACCCTTCGATCCAAAGAGACTTACAAGTAGTACATTTGTCAATAGTAACTTGGACGGCTCATACAACAGCAGTTGTTAGCAAACGCCATTCTGTTAGAATATACCAACCAAGGTTGCATTAGTTTCATTTCAGTAGAAACACCAAGATTGCGATAGTTTCATTTTCAGGGAGAACTGCAAACCTTGGCTATTGCCTAACACATCAAATACATTCATAAATATACATTATTATGCTTATGTGTGACTACTATTGCTTGTTGTATTGTACTGGGTGTACTAGGATACAAAACTAGGCATGTCTAACTAAAGTGAAGTATTTCAACTAGTCACATTCAAATGCCCAGGTACAGAAAAGTCATACACACGCTGCTTTAAGTGCTGTTAGAAAATGTTATTTACGACTTCCGAGCGCGAACGGTCTAACAAAGTCCTAATTATTAGCAGGAAACTCTGATCTTTCAATGTTACTCGAGTTTCCGAGGTCTGTGGGATAGTACTACAACTATGCTGGAGTACAAGGCATGCATGGATGCTTATTTAGCTGCTCCTAAAAGCTATTTCATTTAAACATTTGATTTAAGTGAAGGTGATTTGCCACAGATCCACTGGCTACATTCTTTATGACGTCACATTGTAGGCAAATAAGCAACATATTTTGTGAAAAGAATTCAACGGGGACTGTATGAATGTTTGCCCTGTTTCACTGAACGACAAGTTACGTTTTTACAGTGCATGTGGAGCCACACATGCATGGAGACATGTGCCTGTGTCCATATAGAGAAGCCCGTCATGGCGGAGAGCTGTCAAGGAGGATCTACGTCCATGTGGAGACCTCTCTGATAATAGAAGGTAATGAGCACGACCCTAATTAAGCAACACAATGGGACTGACTGGTGCTTCTCGCATGCACCACGTGTAATGGGGAGGGAAGGGGTGTCTCCTGAAACAATGGCGGCCGGAGCTATGAGCCAGCCGGGTGGTGACATCCTGACACATTCCCGCACTCGTCAAAGCATGCAGGGAAACACACAGGCCTGGGTACACATACACAATCCTTCAGTCATATCAGAGCAGGGTCTGTCTCTCTCTTGAGAACTAACTAACGAACTAACTATCTTCGAGCTCAAATCAAAACAAATTCCTTCAGAAGCTCCGCCCCACACATTGAAACACATTGCAAAGCCAAGGGCATTGTTGTTGTGAGCGGTGCGTGTTTGTGTTCCTATTCACAGAGCCAGGGCTGTGTACCGTATTCTTTTATCATGCACAGAGAACGATAAAGTTGAGATATTTGGTGAAGTTGATTAAAGGTGTATTATCTTACAATGAGCTTAGCTGACTATACCTTTAAGATTACATTTTTAATAAATCCCTATACCACCAACCCCTCTAAAGCTTCATAAATGTGCACCATTTACACAATAACCTCTGAGGACAGAGATATATGTTGCCCTGCTGCCAGACATCGCAGTGCATTATGCGATATGATGAACATATACAGTCCGAGCCAAAGGTACCAACATGTATGTAGCACCTAAAGCTCCTCTCTGTTCTGAGCCCGTATTCCATACACGATGCGAGCCACAATGTTCCCACTACGGGACGAGAACAAAAAAGCCAAATCAGAACCTGCTGCTCTGGCTGTGGGAAGCTCATGAGCTCAGCATCAAGGTCGGAAGCTCATGAGCTCAGCATCAAGGTCGGCCCGGAATTAAAGAAACCCAAAGCTCACCTGATGTCAGGGAAGCCCCCGCTGGGAAGAACATATGCACGCGTGTGTGCACGACGCATGTGCACACTATCTCAGAGCACGCAGATGCGGCTTGCAGGTATGCAGCAGCATGGGCCATACACTGCAAAAAAAGCCCTACTTGAAAATAGCCAAATATTCTTCAATCTAACATAATTATCTGGTATTGAGCAAAAAAAATCTGCCAATGGGGTAAGCCAATGTTGCCTGACTAGAATTATTACTACAGTAGCACAAAGTTCTAGCCACTGAAAGATAGAAATTAGCCATATAATGATAATTTAGTCTTTTAGCAGAGGCTTTAATCCATAGCATACAAGTAATAATTAGGTAAAGGTGAAGGAGCAAATTTACAGTTAGGTCAATTCCAGGGATAAAACTAACAATCCTCAGGCTGAGAGTCCAACAACCAGACCACTAGACTACCTTAATATACTATTTTGGATAATCAATACAAATAAATGACTCAACAAATTGGCATAATTTCACAGGATTCTTAAATTGAGATCTTCTATAAACAGTCTTATTCTTAAAATAAGCAAAACAGGCTAGATCCTTTGTTGGGATATTTATGCAAGCTATCTTTCTAACTTGTTATTAGTGAAATTTAGCTAAATATTAGCTGGCATTTCTAAATGTTCTTAAAATGTGATGTATTTTTTAAGGCAAAATATGCTTGACAATTAAGATCATTTTTATTTTTAGACCAAAAATTATATTTTTGAAATGTACTTTCTTGAAATTCTTTTTTTGCAGTGCATGCAATATGTCTTGCTAGCTTGCGTATTACGTATGTTTACTTACTCGTACAGCTAATTCATAATACCTGGCTTCCTGTTTCTCACCTAGTCAATTTACTAGCCTGTGAGTGTCATTCATACAAACCAGACCTCATGTAACCCCCACCCCCTGTTTCCCAGCCTCCCATGCCTCTTAACAAATATGCGGGGGGTTCTGGGGTCAGCAAGTTCATTACGCTGAAGGTGCAACCTGTTTGATCTCAGCACGGAAGCTTGTCGCCAATAAATTAACCAACAATCGACGCTATTTAGTTTGGTTGGAGGCCATTTTGTTCCGGCACCATTAACCAGCCAAATGTTAAGTATTTATGGGAAAACGTGCGCTTTATCCTCATTTACGGGGGTTGAGGCTCTTTGTAAAGTCTTAACACGCAATGCAGGGGTTCTGGTTAAGGTTGTTCTGAGTCAGGCCCTGCATGATGAGCAGGAGCAAAGTATAATAACCTTTTTTTATGACGCCATTGTAGAGGTAGTGTTCTCTCACTTCAAAGCCGCCCGCTCGCTACGTGAAATGAAAAAGTCAAGGCCTTTATTGCAAACAGAAGTCTCTCCACATCGCGCGGCTTGCACACATCCGCCGCACGTCAATAAAGGACGTCGGCATCATTTGGTCCAGATGCCGGAGCAGATCGCAGATCGCCATTAAAAGACCTGGTCTGACTGCAGGGACCTATTAGAAACCTTTCTCTGTGACCCTTGCGATCCCATGCACTATTAGAGGGTTCCAGGAGAAATAACATTAACCTTTTACAGTAAGTATTCAGGTATTAGGCTGATTTAGGTTTACAGGCTGGGCTAAGCTAGGAATTCAGACGCAGACATCTGCCAATCGCATCCCCACGCAGCTCAGTCATATGTAACCACGGATTTATCCTCGTCGTAGCTTGTGTTAATGTTGGCGTGGCGAACATTTTCACGCCGTCCGTTTATTGCTTTGTTGCGGGATGTGAGAGGCTTTCATTTACTGCCAGAGGAGCATTTCTGTGGTTAGCGCTCAATGGATTTCACATGAGTTCCTCTGGGATCCAATCCATCAACACGCTGGCTCAGGTGGTCCAGACACCCGCACATCACAGTTAAGAGCAAAGAAATAGCCTGAAATATCAGCTATAAATATAAATTCTGGTCATCTGGACATCCCACTCCCTTCTTGGGTATTCGTATATGTGGATATGACCACCTTACCCTGTTTATTTTGCCCATGTTGAGTCTCACTGGATTTATGTCCCATCCATCCATCCATCCATCTTCATCCGCTTATCCAGAGTCGGGTCGCGGGGGCAGCAGCTCCAGCAGGGGACCCCAAACCTCCCTTTCCCAAGCCACATTAACCAGCTCTGACTGGGGGATCCCGAGGTGTTCCCAGGCCAGTGTGGAGATATAATCTCTCCCCTAGTCCTGGGTCTTCCCCAAGGCCTCCTCCCAAGCTGGACGTGCCTTGAACACCTCCCAAGGGAGGCGCCCAGGGGACATCCTTACCAGATGCCCGTACCACCTCAACTGGCTCCTTTCGACACAAAGGAGTAGTGGCTCTACTCCGAGTTCCTCACGAATAGCCGAGCTTGTTGTTATGTCCTTTGTTGTTGAAATCAGTGTTTCAACGACAACACAGCACTCATCTCTGCTTTTCCTTCTGCTGCATCGCTCGGCACCCATTGTGCACTACCCCTCCCCCTACAGCAGTGACTGTTGGGACAGAAATTGAGGCTCCTATATCCCTTGAATGTTTAAATTGTCACTATTATATTTTTGTCATTTTAAAAAGCCTTTGTATGTATGCGGTACTATTACATTTAATGAAATTCCACAAAAATGCTTGTTTGCTTGTTTACTATAGCTATTTACTATAGCTATATTATATACTATATGAACATATGTATGTATAAACATTTGGAGCGACTCAACATTTGCATCTGAACCGTGTAAGCCTCTAAGCTACTGCAGGTGGCTAATTTCTCTTGACACCTGACCTACCAAGACATACAGCACTGTAGTGTACACGGCTGGCATGCACGTATCTACTAGCTAACTAGCTAGCTAACCAAGACAGGCTGCAGCGTGTATGCACTGTGCAGTAAATGGCTGCCTATAGCAATATACCATGTTACATTAGGACACACGTCCAAACCAGCTGACGCACGGCTCCAGGAACAGCTACCGTTCTAGGGGTCATCTCCCTAGGAAGAGCACCTTGCCCCTATCTTCGCCGACGGCCATTCAAAGCTCATGCCCCGATCGACCCCTGAGGGATATTATTCTCTCAACCATTGGGGCCTGTATTTTTACAGCACATGGTTCCGCCTCTGCTCGCAGTTTTGTTACAACTGCCCTCGCCGGTGCCGCGGCCCAGGACAGGCAGGAAAGCCCCAACGGCGTTCGCGACGAATGATTGACAGTAGCTCATGAACGGCCCGTGGCTCGGCTCTATGGCACACAACAGGGGGCCACCCATAAGTGGCGAGAAGAACACTGCATGTGTGTAGTGACTGCCGGGCGAGAGAGCCAGGCGGAGAGGAAGGAGAGCGAGTGAGAGACGTTTGCTGTGTGTGCTCGTAAACATGCGTCATAGGTACATGGTGTAGATAGTCACAGATAGCTGGGAGTGTGTGCGCGCCAAGAAGCTTCGTAGAAGTTTGTCCATGTATATCTGTCACTAAGTGTGTGTGTGTGTATGTGGGGGGGACAATATGTGCTGATGTAACCCTAGCCAACAGAAGGTCTCCAGATTCGCTCTCTAAAACTGGGGAGAAGCGAGAGGACACGGTTTCCTGGAAACATAAGTCGTTGCTAAGTTAGGACACATCTGTCTAGGTTCACAGGCACGCACGCCCAGGCACGCACGCGCACGAGGACACACGCACGCACGTGCGCGCGCACACACACACACAGTGGAGGTTTATGAAGCAGTTTTTGTGTAATGCGGGGCCGTTGTATACACACGGCTCGCCCAGCATGTTAAAGGTATAGTCAGCTATTGTAAGCTAATTGTAAGCTAATAATAATAAATTGT
Organism: Forbesichthys agassizii; assembly: GCA_026546735.1. Lineage (NCBI taxonomy): Eukaryota > Metazoa > Chordata > Actinopteri > Percopsiformes > Amblyopsidae > Forbesichthys > Forbesichthys agassizii. Next base: position 499 of record JAODLL010000453.1, on the reverse strand, counting down.
AGTAAATAGGAACATAAACAGCGAACACCGCCGACAACAACAATGCGTAGTAGACGTGAGTAAGCGTTCTCGTGAATCACTATCCCTGCCTTTAATGGCCCCCACCACCTTCACCACCTCCATTTATTCTTTCGTATATTGTTATGATTGTTGACATTTTTTTTTATTTGTTGTCGCAAACATTTGAGTCTGAGCGGCCTTCTAGTGGACGTATTGCTTAACACCCATGTCAACAGAAAGGACGCATTTGAAAATAACGCTTTAGGTAAACGCATTAACTTTTGTTACAGCAGATGTACAGTGACAACGTGAGGCTACAACATGATGCTACAACATGATGCTACAACATGCTACAACATGATGCTACAACATGATGCTACGTGAGGCTACAACATGAGGCTACAACATGATGCTACAACATGATGCTACAACATGATGCTACGTGAGGCTACAACATGATGCTACAACATGATGCTACGTGAGGCTACAACATGATGCT
>JAODLL010000452.1:0-14013 GCA_026546735.1 Forbesichthys agassizii | reverse complement strand
TTCTGTGGTAAAGAGGGTGTGTTCTGTAGTAAAGGGGGTGTGTTCTGTAGTATAGAGTGTGTGATCTGTAGTATAGTATGTGTTCTGTGGTAAAGAGGGTGTGTTCTGTAGTAAAGGGGGTGTGTTCTGTAAAAAAAGGGGGGGGGGGGGGGGGTTCTGTATGAAAGGGTGTGTGTTCTGTGGTGCTGCATTTAAACTCTAGAGCATTCTCCCCAGAGTTCATGTGAACACTAGGCGGAGGGATTGCCTGTTCCCTTTCATATACATTTACTGCCCTACTCTGCACAACGATAGCATCCATACTTTTCCATGTTTCCCCATCGAGACCACACACTATACAAGGTGATTTATTTGTACTAAAATGTAGTTTCACGCTCATTATTTTCTCCTGCCTGAAGTTTGTTGGTTCAGATTGTTGACACTTGATCTAGATACAATATCACTTTGATGACTGGAGATGTGTGTGTGTATTCTTATGTTGACATCAGCTCTTCTTTCAGAATGTTAAGGGTACTGAGTTTTCTTCTGCTGTGCGTGTATTTGGAGTCGTCTAAGGCAAGGAGCTGTTCTGGGATTTTCTGCCAACAATCTCTCTATGTCAGCAGCCCTGATGGATCAGATCCTGGTTCACCACTCTTTCTCACTCCATACTTGGAGAAAGGAGCTATTGAGGAAGGTACAGATTACCAGAACATTATAGACACAATTGTCTCTGTATCATTTCCAACAACCAGCTATGTTATATGAAGGTTTGACTTTGCCAATGCTAATGGACTTGTTTTATTGTTTCTAGCCAGGAAACGGAGTCTGGTTGGATCTATACCTGGTGCCAATGTAAAAAGTTATGCAGGATACCTGACCGTGAACAAGATGTACAACAGCAACCTCTACTTCTGGTTTTTCCCCATCAAGGTATTACAACTCTAATTAATCATATTTCCTGCCACCCTATTGCCAAAATGTTTTTTCCAGGTTATTCAGAAAACGCAAAACACCAAATATTGACACAGGCTACAGGGGTAGAATCGCAGGATCTTTTCAAATGAGGATGTAGGCGGTTTTATCAGAGGTGGCAAGTATCATGAGGAGATGATTAAGCAAAAACATCATTGGTGTCAAAAAATTACTTATAGGGCATTATTTTAGGAAGGTGATGATATTTAACTTAAAATTCTAAATTCATAAAACAACGTTTCCTCAATACTACCTACAGTAGGACTATACAAATATTAAATTAATCCTGAATCCTGCAATCCTCTAATTATGCAATGAGCACTTCCAATCTACTTACAGTAACCTATTGTATTTTGGGGAATGTGTCAGTAGGACCTGAGCTTCAGCTGCGCTGATGTTGTTTAAAAAAGATGCAGAATGCTGCTAACGTTTTTTAGTTATTATCTTTCTAACTTATTAACATTGTAGATAACTATAATTATGTGTGTATGTGTGTAGGCAAATCTCTATCCCTCCAACCTAAAGGAGGGATAGAGAAGAGTACTTGTGATTACTGTATTACTGAACGTGTTTACTGTATATGCGTTGTGTTATTGTTTGGATTGAGCACACTGCAGCAAATTCCTAGCAACTAAGTTGCATGGCAATAAAGTATTGAATCTAGAATCTTGAATCTTGAAATACTGCATTGTATATACTGCATGGGCTTCTGCAGAACAATGCTCTCTGTGGGCCTGGATCAAAATAGGCATTCTGGGTGTGGAGCACAAAAGTATTAGCATCTAGCAAGTAGTTCCATTACATTGAATCCAGTCTGTGTGATTGGTGGTGCAGATAAATTAATATTGCATTTGTGAAGGAGATCGTCCATCCACCTCGGGGAATTGAACCCCAATATCCCACGCAGAGAGCGGACACTTCTACAAGGCAGGCCAAAAACCCATGGGCCCTGGCCTGTGTTGCCAGAGCGTCCTATGAGGGGTCGGAGAGGGAGGATTAACACCCCACAGCTACCTGCTGGCCACCGTTACACATTATCAAACTAAGCATGGCCTAGTCTCAGTAATATCTAAATATATAGATGCTATGAAGTAAATGGTACGCTCATAAGCAGATTTGGCCTGGGCGCCTGTATGTTGTATGATCAATACCTTGGTGGATTCTCATATCCGGCTCGAAAGACCATATAAAGGAGATGGGGTCTCCTGAGAATCTGTTTCAAGAAGTAAGCTCAAGCTATGGATATGTGTCTCGATTAGAAAACACTGAGACAGACTTTCCTAGTCAGGTTGGTTCATTTAAGATGTTGTCTGTAGCAATGATACAAACAGAGGAGATGTATTAATGTAATAAACAATACAGGTTAAGTACTATATAAGGACTTTAATCACTTTAAATATGTATATCAACAACCAATACTGCTTGTATACTGCCCTACGCAAGGCTTACAAGACAATAAGGAGCAATTAGCAAATTTATATGAAATTTCAGTAGGTTATGTTGACTTTATATTGGCACACTCAGCCTTGGAACATTTACGCAAAGCAATAAATATGCTGTGTGGCGACACTAGTAATAATAGAAAAACACTGCCATCTCAACTACGACAAATGTAAATTGGAATGAAATGTCATGTCACCATATAGGAACACGGCAGCTCAGGCGGCGTCACTTCAAAGCATGTATTGGAGCAGAAAAAACTAGACTAATGCGTGATGGAAAACTTATTACAATAAGGTTAGCTTTCTAAGGGGCTCCATAGAGTAGTGATAACAGTGAGTTTTATAGCTACTGGGAATATTGTATTACTGGGGAAATGATACTGATCTATCAAAATATAACATCTAAGGATAATCACATTGACTGATTATGTAATATTACGATTTAAGATGTTAAGATTCTGCAGCAGTAAGGACAGAAAGATTTATTAGTTTTGCTAAAATAGCCTTTGCGTTTTCAGCCCATGTATTGTTAGCTAAGTATTTGAATGTGTGAAGTATGCCTACTGTACAGTATGTTTGTAATTGGATAAAATGTTGTTTGCATTTGCAAAGTTTGCAAATTTGCAAGCTTTCAAGGCTAATCTGCTTTGCATGAGACTGACAGATTGAACAAACATATTTAACATGCATTGTTTTACTGTACATATTACATAGCTGAAATTGAGTATGTAGAGTATGTCTTCATGGCACTAGGTGTGCGTAACACAAATAATTATCTTGATGTTTTTGCTTTATTTAACCATATCAGATATGGAATATAGAAATTGTGCTCGTTTTTACAATGATATTCACTAATAAAAGGGATTCTTCTTAAAATGTGGAGGTCAGTGTTGGGCAGTAACAAATTACTGCAATATTATTACTTTTTTCAGTAACTAGTAGTGTAACTAATCACTATTGCCAAAACGATAATAATATTACAATTACTAATCCAAGTCATGCTGCATTATTGCGTTACAATAACGAGATTTCTGGTGCTATCAAACTTAGGGTGGGCTAATTAAACCAACCTGTCCAATCATCTGGTTTGAGAGGCTGCAATGTTTTCACTTTGGCTGATTGTTGACTTCTAATGTTAAGTATTGTTCCAATAAAGAGGATTCAATTCTAAAACGAGGTGGCTACACAGGCTGTCATTTTTCGGAAGGGGCGAGGCTGGGTCGTGATTGTGAAAGTAATGTAGTAATTTAACGAGTAAAGTAACTGATTACTGTTAATACCCAGCGTAAAGTAACAATATTATTTTTTGAAGGAGTAAAAAGTAAATAATTACTTATTACAATTCCTGAGTAACTTGCCCGACACTGTTTAAGGTAAAGCATGTGAACCATGAGTTTTCATAACCGGTGTCAAATGAGTGATGGACTGGTTATTGTTATTATTAATATGTTCTGTGTGTGATGTAATATTACAAATGATAATTATGGCCGGCAGGAACGTCCAATGACTGCCCCGGTCCTGCTGTGGCTGCAAGGGGGTCCTGGTGAGTCCTCCATGTTTGGGCTCTTTGTGGAAAATGGACCCTACGTGGTGTACAGGAACATGACAGGTACTGCTATAGCATCCTGTGGTAAAGCCTTGTGTGTGTTACATCATGAAAGAAACCCAACATCAGGGATCGTCAAAAATACATCAAAATGTATATTTTATATTTATTAAATGTATATGTATAAAATTTAACTAAAAAACACAGCAGCCATGCATTGTATCAAAGTAAACTACTTTTTAAAATTATTTTACAAATACAAAAAAATACTTTTGGAGAAATCTTGTGGTGGAGAATAATTTCCAAATCTCCAATGAAGTGTCCCAGGTTGTTTGTTGAACAATTGTATGTTTAATTCATCGAAATTGTGTGAATATTATCAGGTATAAAAATGTAGAACAGTTCTGTTTGTAGTTTAAGGTTAACAATATTGACTAAAGCAAGTAGCCATAAGTATAGTCGTATTACCCAAGACACAGCACACCATGGTATAATGACAAAGACAAAAGCAGAGGAAAATAGACAGACAGAGCACACAAGTGGGGGTGGCTAAATGCAATGACATTGAAGCCAAGCATTTTCAATGGTGTTAGAGCTAGAAGCTTCAAAACTAATTACTAGGATGCAGCATTGCTGTCAAGCCAGCCGCCGATGTTATTTGCCTGGTCAAGTGAGCCGCTGAATTTTTTAGAGTGCGCCTATATTGTAAACATTACCGTACTTGCAAAGATCATCCCGAAAGATTCACAGAAGCACGTAGAAGCTTACAGATAGCAGCTCGCGTATATTCTCTCTACCTCTCTCCGTCTCTCTCTCTCTCTCTCTCTCTCTCTCTCTCTCTCTCTCTTAAACTCTTATGTTAATAGGCAAAAAGCTGTTTTAGAGCAAAGTTTAAAAAATCAATAATCCATAATTACAAAAATGTACATATATAGCAATGTTCTACACTATCTCTAGTATATGTACAAATATTATCAAACACTTTTACTGCAGCATTTAGGAGTAATTCACTGGCAAACTCTTACGTTAATAGGCGAGAAAGCTGTTTTAGTGCAAAATTTAAAAATTAATAAAAAATGAAATATCCATAATTACAAAAATGAACATATATAGCAGTGTTCTATACTAACTCTAGTATATGTATAAATATGATCAAACACTTTTCCTGTATCATTTAGGAATAATTCAGTGGCAAACTCTTATAGCAATAGGCAAAAAAGCTGTCTTAAAGCAAAGTTTAAAAATTAATACAAAAATAATAATCCATAATTACAAAAATGTACATATATAGCAGTGTTCTATACTAACTAGTATATGTACAACAATTATCAAATACTTTTACTGCAGCATTTAGGAGTAATTCAGTGGCAAACTCTTACCTTAATAGGCGAGAAAGCTGTTTTAGTGCAAAGTTGAAAAATTAATAAAAGAATATTTATTTATAATTACAAAAATATTTATATATAACATTGTTCAATACTATCCCTCGTACATGTCCAAACAATATCAAACACTTTTACTGTAGCATTAAGGAGTAATTCAGTGGCAAACTCTATAGTAATAAACAAGAAAGCTGTTTTAGAGCAAAGTAAAAATTTATAAAAAATGAATTATCCATAATTACACAAATATGTGTTGTGACATAGATGAAGTTCAGAGCACATTTTATGACCAATTCGTAACAAAACTCCACGTAATCCCAAGGGGTTCACATACTTTTTCTTGCAACTGTATAGCAGTGTTCACCACTAGCTCTAGTATATGTCCAAATAAAATCTGACACTTTTACTGTAACATTAAGGAGTAAATCAGTGACAAATCCGTAATATAGTATAGTAATACGTATAGTAATAAGCGAGAAATTGTAAAAGTGCAAATTTTAGGTGATATAAAAACGAAATTCTCTGTAATTACAAAAAATTTCATTTATGGCTCTGATTTTTACTATTTTAATTATATGTGCAATGAATATCAAACACTTTTACTGTAGCTGGACTGTACCTCTCCAGGAACCATCACCTTATCGTTTTGTCCCTATGATCCTGAGAGCTGTGTTGTCTGGAGCCTTATGCTCCTGGTAGGGTCTCCCAAGTCCAAGTGGTTTAAGGAGAGAGACCAGATGATTAATGGTTCAGAATACCCTCATGGAAGATCATTAAAGAAAAGTTAACCTGTCCGGAGGATCTCCATGGCCTCCGTCTGGAGTCAGGCCCAAAGGGCTCGTTCATCCTATGGGCCCACCACTCATGGGAGGAACCCTGGGGGTCGGGAGCACTGTCAAATGATTGTCAGCAAAGGTCAGGGGCCTCGACGGCCCAGACCCAGGCGGCAGAGGCTGGCTCTGGGGACGTGGAATGTCACCTCGCTGTTGGGAAGGAACCAAAACTTGTAAAGGAGCTGGAACGCTACCATTTGAATCTAGTAAGGCTTACCTCTACGAACAGTCTTGGTTTTGGAATCGTTCTCGTGGATAGGGGATTAACTTTATTCTGCTCTGGAGTTGCCCAGGGTGCGAGGCGCAGGGCAGGTGTGGGGATACTCACAAGTCCCCGGCTGAGCACTGCTACATTGGAGTTTATCCTGGAGGACGAGAGGGTTGCCTCCCTGCGCCTACGGGTTGTGGGGAGGAAAAAACTGACTGTTGTCAGTGCATATGCAATAAACGTGGTCTATGATGGAGACACCTGGAGAGGTGTGATTGGAAGGAACGGCCTCCCTGATCTAAACCCGAGCAGGCGTTTATTGATAGACTTCTGTGCTTGTCATGGACTGTCTATACCAAACACCCTGTTGGAACATAAGGATGCTCATAAGTGTACATGGTACCAGAGCACCCTTGGTCGATGGTAGATTTTGTGTGATCGTATAATCTGATCTGAGGCTGCATGTTTTGGACACTCGTGTGAAGAAAGGGGCAGAGCTGGCTACCGACCACCATCTGGTGGTGAGTTTGGTCAACGGGTTGGGGAAGACTCTAGACAGAGTAAGCCAAAATGGGTAGTGCGGGTGAACTAAGAACGTCTGGAGGAGGCCCCTGCCCATGAGATCTTCAACTCACACCTCTTACGGAGCTTCTCTTGCATCCCTGTGGAGGTTGGGGACATTTAAACTAAGTGGGCAATGATCAAAGCTTCCCTCGCTGAAGCTGCAGCAGAGGGCTGTCGTCTCAAGGTCTTAGGTGCCTCAAGGGGTGGTAACCCTCGATCATCGTGATGGACACCAGTGGTCAGGAAAGCCATCCGGCTTAAGAAAGAGGCCTTTTGAGATATTTTGACTCTGCAGCCGGCGACAAGGTACCTAAGGACTTGAATGGCTGCAGCATCTGCCGTAGCAGAAACAAAGCAACGGGTGTGGGAGAGGTTCGGAAAAGCCATTGAGAAAGACTTCTGGTCGGCACCAAAGAGGGGTTGCGGTTCAGTGGTCTGGGGATCTCATCGCTGCTTTTTGCAAATAATGGCAGCGAGACATTGGCCAGAGAATCGGAGTAGAAGGAGCGGTACTGCAATCACTTTGCACCGACGAAAAGAGATATGAGCCGGAAGACAAAGCTCTTGATCTTCCAGGGATTTTTCATTCCTACACTCACCTAACTAAGGTCATGAAGGGTGGGTCATGACTGAAAGAACAATGTGGACGAAATGGGTTTTCTCAGAAGGGAGGCTGACGTCTCCCTTAGAGACGCCAGCCTCCCTTAGGGTGAGAAGCTCAGCTATTCGTGAGGAACTCAGAATCGAAAGGAGCCAGTTGAGGTGGCACGGGCATCTGGTAAGGATGCCCCCTGGGCGCCCCCCTTGGGAGGTGTTCCAGGCACGTCTGAGAGCAGGCCTTAGGGAAGACCTAGGACCAGGTGGAGAGATTATATCTCCACACTGACCTGGGAACATCTCAGGATTCCCCAGTCAGAGCATGCTAATGTGGCTCAGGAAAGAGAAGTTGCTGGAGCTGCTGCCCCCGCGACCCGACTCCGGATAAGCGGGAGAAGATTGATTGATTGAAGATTTATTGTTGTAATTATGGAGAATATTAGTTTATTTTAATCTTAAATTTCAATCTTTCTCGGCAAATTACTATAAGAATATGGCACTAAATTACTCCAAAATGCTACAGTAAAAGTGTTAATATTAATTGCACATATACTTAGGCTAGTGTTGAACTGCTATATATTAATATTTTTGTAACTATGGATACTTTTGTTTTTGTTGCATCTTAAACTTTGTACTGTTACAGCTTTCTCGCCTATTACTATACGATTGTGGAACTGCTTACTCCTAAATGCTACAGTAAGTTTTTTAAATGTAATGCACATATACAAGGGACAATCTCTAACACTGATATATTTACGTATTGGTATGTAACTATGAAGTATTTTTTATAGCATCTTAAACTTTGCCCCAATACAATGTGTTTGCTTATTACTATAAGACTTTGCAACTGAATTATTTCTTAATGCTACAGTACTTAAACATATACTAGGTCTAGTTTTGAACACTGCTATGTGTATTATTTTGTAATTATGAATAAATAATTTATCTTAAACTTTGTATCTTTGCAGCTTTCTCACCTATTACTATAAGAGTTTGCCACTGATTTACTCCTAAAAGCTACAGTAAAGGTGTTTGATATTTATTAGACATATACTAAGTATAGTGTTGAACACTGCTATATGATTATTATTTTGTATTTATGGATAATTTATTTTTAATAGCATCGTAAACTTTGCACTAAAACAGCTTTCTCGCCTATTACTGTACGGGTTTGCCACTGAATTACTCCTTATGCTACAGTAAAAGTGATTGATATAGTTTACACATATACTAGGGATACTATAGAACACTGTAATATATGTATATTTTTGTAATTATGGCTAATTCATTTTTTTCATTCAATTATATACTTTGCACTAAAACAGCTTTCTCGTCTATTACTATAAGAGTTTGCCACTGAATTACTCCTAAATGCTACAGTAAAAGTGATTGATATTCTTTGGACATATACTAGGGAAAGTGTTGAACAATGCTATATATGTACATTTTTGTAATTATAGATTAATCATTTTGTAATACATTTTAAACTTTGCTCTAAAACAGCTTTTTTGCCTATTACTATAAGAGTTTGCCACCGAATTACTCCTAAATGCTACAGTAAAATTGTTTGATAATATTTGTACATATACCAGAGATAGGATATAACACTGCTATATATGTACATTTTTGTAATTATGGATAATACATTTTCTATTAATTCTATAACTTTGCACTACACCAGCTTTTTCGCCTATTAACGTAAGAGTTTGCGACTAAATTACTCCTAAATGGTACAGTAAAAGTGTTTGATAATATTTGGACATATGCTAGACATAGTATAGAACACTGCTATTTATGTACATTTTTATAATTATGGATAATTAATTTTTTATTAATTTTTAAACTTTGCACTACACCAGCTTTTTTGCTTATTAACGTAAGAGTTTGCCACTGAATTACTCCTAAATGCTACAGTAAAAGTGTTTGATGACATTTGTACAAATACTAGAGATAGTATAGAACATTGCTATATATGTACATTTTTATAATTATGGATAATTCATTTTGTATGAATTTTTAAACTTTGCACTACACCAGCTTTTTCGCCTATTAACATAAGAGTTTGCCACTGAATTACTCCTAAATGCTACAGTAAGTGTTTAATAATATTTGTACATATACTAGACATAGTATAGAACACTGCTATATGTGTACATTTTTGTAATTATGGATAATTCATTTTTATAAATTTTTTAACTTTGCACTACACCAGCTTTTTTGCCTATTAACGTAAGAGTTTGCCACTGAATTACTCCTAAATGATACAGTAAACGTGTTTGATAATATTTGTACATATACTAGACATAGTATAGAACACTGCTATATATATATACACATTTTTAAAATTATGGATAATTAATTTTTTATTACTTTTTAAACTTTGCACTGCCTGTCACATATGTCTACACGTTTATCTAGTATGGCAGAAAAAGCAGATGCCGTCTGTTTTCTGTGTGCAAACTCATGAACACCCGAATTATGAATTGACAAAAATTTGCAATTTATTTTTGGTAGAGACCATATCTTCTCTGGACCCATGAATCCCCACCCGGGTGGAATCCCAATCCACGCCGACTGGGGACCTAATCGTTCGGCGGACCTGTCTCGCCGTGCAAGGTGCATTCAGTTTTTTATCTGCTAACTGCAGAATGCAAAAACAGAAGCCTAATTGTTTTTGACTGAAGGGGCTACATAATCGAATACACAACACGGTTGATTTATAAAGTAGAATAAATTGCTTACATGTAATTAAAACGGGCTCAAATTGACATTAGCACAATATTTATTACTAAAAATCTGCTTGTGTGATTACAGATGGCCTAGCAGCGGACCTGCTCATCGGAGGTGCTAGTTTAAAAACTTTTGTCGCTGACGGTTAGAGAAAGTCAGAGGTCCTACTTCAAGTGGAGAAGCAATGGGACATTTATAAGGATGTTAAGCTTCTCAGGAAACACTAACTCAGTAAGTTCCAGTAGGCTAAAATGTAGGCATAATTATAATTCAATTATAATTCTGGCCACAGAGCAGGTGAAATACTATGATATACATTAAGGATAATTTAAAAATCTATAATTATTTTTGTTAGACAGGCCTATACACTATGGGATTTATTTGAAATATTGTCTAGATTTTCTGATGTGTAAACTGTTGGTTTGCTTTGTCAAATATCCTTGTTTAGCATAGATATTTCGAAAATATACGGTACCGTTAGCCTAACAGGCCTATAGGCCATAGGCCGCCTAGCTAAACATGTATTTATTTTTAAATTATCCTTAATATATAGTATTTCACCTGCTATGTGCCCTAGCCAATATTACAATGAATCCATTAATTTTTACCAGTTAAAAATGTGGGAATATAACCATAAAATTAACTTTTCATGTGATCACTTTATCAGTAAGTCACTACGGGCACGACACCGATAGCCTACTAGATTTGAAGTTATGGCTTTGTTCGTTAATTACACATGTATTATCTAATATGGCAGAAAAAGCAGACTTGTGCCATATCTTCTCTGGATCCATGATTCCCAATCCACGCCGACCGGGGACTCAATTGATCGACAGACCGGCCGCGTGCAAGGTGTGTTCAGTTTTCATTGTGCAAACAGCATTAACAGCCAAATTGACGAAAATAGTAATTATTTTGACTGAATAAGCAGCTACATAATTAATAAAGGAGGCTTAAATAAATGTGATAAGTCAGGCACCACGGCAAATTTGCACTGTTAGGCAGTATGCTTATTCAAACTAGCGGCACTATTTCTTGTAGACTCATAAAAATGTGCTTGTGTGATTCCAGATGCCGTGAGAAAGAGCCACTCTTCATTTAGGTCAAATGAGTCACGTATGAACGGGTCCAAATTGGATCCGGGTTAGATACGCTAGCTGCTTCATAAACGGGTCCAAATCAGACCCGTGCCAGATGCGTATAGGATCTGAGTCGGATCCGGTCTGGGTCCGCGATCCTCTGCTTCACATAAACGGGTCCAAATCGGATCTGTGCTGGATGCGCTGCTTAGTGCGCGGATCGGGATCTGATCCTGGCCGGGCCTTGTTCAGGTCCGCGATCCTCAACCGTTTCGGATCCGTTCACCCGTGCAAGTGGACTCCTATACGGACCCGTTTCGCGGACCCGTTACGGAACCTAAGGTACATCCGGGGCGGATCCGCCGCGGGGTCCTTTTGCTATGTGGCTTAACCCGATGACATCTTCACTCGAGGTCAAGGAAAGGTGGCTAGGAAAGGACAAATAAGAGGTTTTTTTTCACTATTCGGATGCAGCCACTTAGTCTGTCAAATGACCCTCAGCCTCTCCTGCTGCCTCCTTCATTCCTCCTCCCTGCCCTCTCATCACCTCCCAGTCTACTTCATTATCTGTGCTGTGGGTCTGCTGCAGGAACCATACTAATGTTCTTCTGCCTCATATGTTACAACATCAGCCCTCTCTTCCCTCAGTCATAGTGACAGTAACCGTAACAATACTTACACTTCCTCAGACCTGGTTTTAACATCCACTCTCCACCATGGTCCACACTGGGGGGAGAAACCATGTCAGACCAGCAGATTGTCTGTGACCATGGAAACAGAGCTAGAAGGTTTAATGTGACTATATTGCAGCATTAAAGCTCCTGACTGGATCCTTCTAGAAGCCACTGGCCCTGGCTGGCAGCAGGCCTCCATACCTGAGAGTGTCCAGTCTCCAGTGTGGATCCTTCAGTCCAGCAGAGAGCAGCTTCACTCCTGAGTCTCCTGGGTGGTTGTAACTCAGGTCCAGCTCTCTCAGATGGGAAAGGGTGTTGCTCAGAGCTGAGGCCAGAGAAGCACAGCCTGCCTCTGTGACCAGACAGCCTGATAAACTGGGTACAGACACACACACACACTATTTAGATAAAAATGTATTGGATGTTAAAAACATTTGTTTTTCTGATGTTAAGAGGTTTAATAATCCAGACCTGATCTTCTCCAATCTACAATGTGGACTCTCCAGCCCAGAAGAGAGCAGCTTCACTCCAGAATCCTGCAGGTCATTGTTACTCAGGTCCAGCTCTCTCAGACTACAGGACTTCGAACTGAGAAGTGAGGCTAACACCTCACAGCTTCTTTCTGACAGATGACAGCCATCCAACCTTTAACAGAGATGGATCCAAATTGAAACCTTACACTTATGTTATTGTGCCATTCACAATACAAGTATTACTTCAGTACATTATAAATGTAATGGTGAAGTCAGCTATCCTGGAGAAAGAGTATTTGATCAAAACAAAAACACCTATCCATTCAATGTCATAACGGGCTCTCTCAGAAGTTCCACCTCCCAAATTTGACACACAAGGCTAGGATTGTTGTGTGGTGCAGACTGCTCGTTTGTGTTCCCATATACAGAGCCAGGGCTCTCTAGGAACACCAGTTTCAACACATTTTAGAGAGGAAATATATTCTTAACCTCTTAAACCCTAGCTCACTAGGCCATCTTCATAGTTTTTGTTCCTTGCAAAAACATTATCTTACATTACATACGTTTTTTTGCAGTTCTGAACAAGTTACAAAGCTTATTTTGTAAATGTAGATGACCCCTGTGAGATTCCAATTCAGGTTAAAAATTCCATGTGGATGTCACTGCTCCTTAGTAAATGAAGCTGAAATACAGCATAAATATCATATTTGTCATTTTCACCTGACATAATGTTTATATAGATGAATACTATATTGTAATTATGCAGCTACAACTCCTTTACACTATAGAACTACAATACACAACACGTTCTCATTCCCAACTCGTCAAAAATTGCAGCTTGGTCAATGGCCTTTCTCGTCAATTTTTGAAGCGTTAGAAAGCCTTTGGCGTCTTAGGATGACTGTTACGGCAAGACTACACAGTTACCACCACTGGTTTATTTTTAGCTTTATAGGCATGCAATCTCAGTGCAAGTATTAGCTCCTGGCTGTAGATAAATAATTAATATACAATCGAGACATGTTAAAATGTAATTACTTGAAGTCATAGTATGCATTACATCAGATTTATTTAGCATTTTAAACCACCACCAAAGCCAAATATGGTTTGAAATAAATAGACAAAAATCTGCATATGCCAAATATTTGGTCTGGCAGTATGAGCATGAGTCCAAAATAATCGATCCACCACTGCCCAACAATGTCATTACTCACTCACTGTAAGATGCACATTTACAAAAGTTCAATTTCTGTATACTAAGAGCTTTTTAATACAGTAGTCTACTATAATCAGAATCAGAAATCAGAATCAGAAATACTTTATTAATCCCCTAGGGAAAATTCTGTGTCACAATTACTCTTGTATGTCAAGACATAATATAACAAACTACAATTAATGAAACAATTCCTAAATATAATATAAATACTAAATAAATAAATATCGCAGGATAATTTCCATAAATAGGTCAAATAAATAATGCATATGTCCATTATATTACAGTAATAAAATATTTAGAAACGACATAAAAGGT
>JAODLL010000451.1:0-14013 GCA_026546735.1 Forbesichthys agassizii | reverse complement strand
GGGGGGGGCCTTCAATAGGGGGACCCCTCTCCTTGCTCCCAGCTGGCCGTTGTCATAGCGACAGAAGCGGGGACAGACCTACAGACAGCTGGATAGGTCACGTGCATGACGTGCATTTGATAAATGATGGTGTTCTTTAAAGGTGTAGTCCACTAATACAAAGTCACCAAATATCTCCTCTCACTTTGCTTTCTTACCGTCTAACTGTGCGTGTTGGTTAAATAATCCTGTGTTTCTACGCAGCCCTAACTCCTAAACTAAGCGGGGAACATCGCTCACAACAAAAAAGACGTGGTACGACGCTTTTGTTTCACAATGTGTTTCGATGTGTGTGGCGGAGCTGCGGAGGGAAATCGTTTTGATTTGAACTCAAAGCTACAGTGAAGTACAGCAAGTGTTCTCGAGACCCTGCCTTTAAATAATTGCCTTGTTAGTGCATCAATTGTGTATTATGGATTAATGTAATAAAGAATATGGGTGGAATAATTATTTAATGAATTTCACACAAAAATAAATTACACTATCTAAATTCTATGAGTACATTTCTATAAAAGTAAAGGCATAAATATTGTACCCTGAGAAACACTGTTAATCCACAAGAGCCTGATGTCTGAAATATTAGTGCTACAAAAGACGGTGGTGGATTCTAGCCACAGATGAAAGCGTCTGTAAAAGGATGGGGCGTTTGATTTGTGAGTCTAGATCAGGTGTATGTGCTGGGTGGGGGTGGGGGTTAATAGGACCCATGGCCAGAGGGGTTAGGAGCGGCCGAGGGGATATTTTGACTGGGGGTAGAGAAGGAAAGCACGGATGATAAAATGGCTTCATGGGTTCCCTCTGCTCATATGCTGAGTGGATTAAGAAGTGGCTGTGTGTGTGTGTGCGTGTGCGTGTGCGTGTGCGTGTGCGTGCGTGTGTGTGTGCGTGCGTGTGTGCGTGTGTGTGCGTGCGTGTGTGTGTTTGGTGTCCGTTTGTTTGATTGAAATTGCATTTTAGTATATTGCACATATTAATGGTGAGTTTAGGAAATATGGTTTGTGCCCTGGGTTGTATAAAGGTGATGCAATTTAGCATTTAGATTTTAGCTGGTGGATTTCTTTGTATGTTTGGAGATCGTATACAGGCTGTGTAAAATGTATTGCCAATAATGCACTGTAAATAAATTGTAATATTAACTGCTATATACTTGATATATTTCTTTTGCCAAAGACTATGAAAAAATGGTCTAGAAATTGCTTTTTATTGAGTTGGTGTTGCTAAAAATGGGAACACAATTGGACATCATTTGTGTTCCCCTTCCTAGTAGCAGTTGTGGTGGTAAAGGTGCTGTTGTGGTTGTAGATGAGGTGGTGTGGTTGTAGATGAGGTGGTGTGGCGGTAAAGGTGGTGCCGACAGTGCAGGGTCCATATCCTGCGTTTCGCGTCTATCTTGCCGTGATACTATTTTCAACAGGAAAGTGCTGCCACCTTCTGGTTAATAGTTGCAACCGAAACCGCCTTTATTCAGTCAAAGGAATAGGACATTTTCTCATGAAGGACGTGAACATGTTTTATTAACTGAATTATTAAAAATAGAGAAGGACAACAATGTGTTAATTATTAAAGATGGTTGAACAGAAAGAACAAGATAAATAAATAGATGACGGCCAATCTGCTCTCGTTCATACAGAGACACTTTGAAATTCAATTCTATATGCTCTCTCTCTCTCTCTCTCTCTCTCTCTCTCTCTCTCTCTCTCTCTCTTCCCTCCACCTTGAACTTGGCTGTGACCCTGATGATAAGATTACCACACACACGCGCACGCGCGCAGTGCACACAGACCACGCAAACCACATATCTGACAGACAGGCAGACAGACACACACACACACACACAGTGATCAACACTGCAAAGAAAATATTTTTTTAGGAAATGATGTGCTAGCCTGTCGCGCGTGTGCGTGTGCGTGTGCGTGCCACAGGCCCCACAGGCGGCAGGAAGGAAGCTATAGCGTGCACGAGCAGAAGAGTTTGCGTGTTGTCACAGTTTTCATGTTTTTTAACGCGTTTTATTTTACGGCAGCTCACACGCCGTGGTTTAGACCAACACGCAAAGCCTCCATTTAGCGCTGGGTTTTGTCCACTGGACCCGCCGTACAGTCAAAATGGGGGAGCCGAAAAGACAATGTGAGGGTGAGACAGAGAAACGTTTGAAAAGACATGAACACGACAGAAGACGCCGCGGTGCGGGGGGGCGGGGGAGCAGGGGGGGGGGGGGGGTTCTCTGTTGCTGAGTAATGTCTGGTGCTCAGGTACAGTAATTCCTCTGGTGCTGTTTCAGCTCCTCGGGCCAATTATTCTGTAGCGGGACACCGCAGTCCCACAAGCCATATGGTCCTACCGAGCAGGCCCGTCGAACTGTAGAAGCTATTAGAGCATTTGTCTTAATGACGGGTTCTGTGAATTTAAAGCTAAATAAAGGTTTATGGAATGAGTGATTTCCCTCTGCTCTGCTATATAATCGCATTTTTTGAAATAGCCTAATAATTAAAACTATAAAACCACTAGTAAAAAAATACGAACTAACCTTCCTATATAGGTTTGTTCGTATTTCTTCTTGTTCACGTACACGTGACTTAAGCATGGTACACAAGCATGGTAACAAATAAGACATAGTTTAATTAACCAAATAGGTTGAACTATATCACCGATGCTTGAGTGGCTTCAAAATATATTCCAGGATTTTAAGATATGCTAGATAGCCTACATATTTGGAAAATATTACCCGATTAATTATTACGTTGTTATTAGTTATCTTTATTGAATAAAGCAATATATTTGCTATTACACTGTCATTTATAAGGGCCGTGACTTTCTGAAGAAGTCTATTTAGCATACACTGTTATAATTAAGACGTGCTCCCTTTAACGAGCACTTTAAAATGTCTATTCTGTGAGCCTTGACACGTCGTAAACGCGTGTGTGTGTGTGTGTGTGTGTGTGTGTGTGTGTGTGTGTGTGCGTGTGTTTGTGTGTGTGTTTGCGTGTGTTTTTTATTAGATACTATTTTGTAAACGGGTATAAATAAGAAAACAAACCATATGTAAAATATTCGTCGCTGCATTGCCTAACTTATTGCTTTTGAATTTCCATGCATTGAACACTAATGTAGACTACGGATCATATTTTATTTTAGGATATTTGTTTTTCATTGTAATTAGGCTATTATATTTTTTAATATACATTTTTTAAACATACTGTAATAGTATAAATACTAAATATATTTTAAGGATTAGGTATGTATTTTTTTCTACAGTAATACCTTTTGCATTATATCATAACATATATAAATGGTAAGATTAAAATAGCCTATATATTCATAATTATTTTAGTAAGCCTAATTAAAAGATGCAGAATCTAGTATACATTATTAACTCGTTTTATATGTAATGAAAGTGTGCGTTCTTGCGCCAACTGAGAGGGAATTTGAGAGGAATGTCGGTCTTGTAATTTTTGTCATAGCCAAAATGAAAGACGCATCACGACCTTGAGGTGTTTCAGTTTTATTTCACATTCAGTTAATACGCCTCTTTTGTCAATGTTATTTCACTGGAATTATATTTTTAGGAATATTTTCAAAATATATATATAATTTCCCATATCCAACAATTACAAATACGTTAAAGTCTAAATTTGAATGCCTTTGTCTGTCTATTATTTTTATTCCGTTTAATATGTATGCTAATGTAATTTCCTAAATTGGGCTAAATAGGCTACAGAAAGTGTGAATTGTAAAATATATCTGAATAAATTCATTAAAATTAGACTAATTTGTATATGACAAAATGCATATTAGAATATGCATTTAGTGTATGAGACATGCATAGACAATATACATAGTATGTCATTAAATAAATGTATGAAATATACATATGCATATTTATGCATATTTATTTAAAATATTGGAAAAAAGATATAATAATAATAATAATAATATTAATAATACTAGTGTGTGTGTGTTTATAAAACAAATATTGTAGCCTATGTTATTCCAGCTTGGTGTAGGCCTATAGCCTATACGTGCTGTGAGCTTTCCCGTATGTGACGTGCGACACTTGCCAGCCGTTGCTGCTGAGTCTAACACAACGCCACCGCAGAGACGCACCGCACCGCTGAACCAGTTGTCGAGAGTTGTAGCGAGCCGCCTTTTCACCGCATTTTGAAATGTGCAACTGCAGCTGGCTTCTATTGGGTTACAAGTTACATCAAAGCTTTAAAATAAACAAATAAATACATAATTACATAGACCTACGTACATACATATTTCACCTCCGTGGGCTACATCACCGCTAAAGCTGCAGATACATAAATATTAAAGCTGCAAATTGAACATTTACATAGAGGGTAGTTTTGCTAACTAGTTTTAATAATGACATGATGTTTGTTTTCAGATATCAGGATGTCCAAAGCAGACGAGGAGAAGACTGAAACTGAATATCCAGGAGACAGTTCAGGTACACACACGCACACTAACACACGCACACACACACACACACACACACAAACACGCACATGCACACTCACACACACACACACACACACACACACTAACACACGCACACACACCTACACAACATTCACACACACACACACACACACACAGATTTACAGTAATAGCTCACCTGCGAGTTTTTCAGTTTCAGAATCTCTCTCTCTTTAACTCACGCAAACATGCACATGCACACACACACACACACACACACACACACACACAGTTTAGGTCTCAAACGTGCTTTTATCGTTTCAGATTCTGATAGAAACAGCCCTCATGACCAGGTATGTTTAATTGATTCTCATATTGATCACCCCATATTGTATATATGGAATGTTGTATCATAATCATTTTACATTACCAAATGTATTACTGTAAAAATGCCATTGATGTCAGAATGCACTTACTGTAATTAGTGAGTCTGTGATAAGCAGGCTGAGCTGTCACTCAGCGACTGAGCACAGCAAAGCACCCATTCTCGTCCTGCCGTGTCCAATTACAAGGCTCATTTCAAAGGACGCTCACTTGGTTTCTGTCATGAATTACTCTTGCGGTTGATTGAGGAGTGCAGCTTTACATTAAAATAAGCAAAACCCGAAGTGAGCTGCAAACAACTCCCTGTGTAAAGATAGTGTGTGATCTGTGTGACTTGTAATACAGCTACTCTGATGTTTGTTGACATAGCCGGGCTGACAAGTCAATATCAGTGTGTGTGTGTGTGTGTGTGTGTGTGAGTGTGGTCGAAGACACATTTGTCTTGGCCTGAAATGCTGGCGCTTAGAGCGACATCAAGTGGCAGACAGTGTCATTGGCGCGCCACATTCATGTTGACTGCCACCTTCCTCGCTCCTCCTGGGGCCAGCCAATGGCACAGGAGCACACAGATCCATCCACCGTTGACACTCAGAGTCACCCAGAACACCAGGGGGAGGTGTGTGTGTGGTGGGGAAAAGTGGGAGAGTTTAGAACATGTTTTTTTTTTTTGCACCCACTGGCGTCGTCTGACTCGTGTCAAGGCCAAGATTTAGAACACGGTTCTTCGTATATTTGTCTTTACGCTTCGAACGGCATTAGAAATGTTTGTTCCTCCATGATGTGCCTCTGTACATCAAGCAGTTCCAGGCTGTCGGTGACGTCATGGAGGGTTTGTCCATTCATGGGCCTGCCTGCTCTGCACTCAGAGACAGGCGTCAAAGCGGGTATTACAGTGTATCGCTACTGGCTGATTGGTGAGTTTAGAGTTTAGCACCTACGTGTCTGTTCACCTGATGGCCGGGTTTGACCAAATGTTTCATAGGTGTAATGGTATTTTGGAAGGCAGTGCTTTGAAACCGCAATTAAGTGACATTGTGTTAGATTCTAATGCGGTCTAACACAGATTGTGTGTGTTGTATTTTACAAATCACAAATGTGTGTAGTGTTTTGCAAACAGTGTGAGTCTCAGACTGTGCTTATAGGTGTGCAGATCTGAGTGTTTGGAGTCATTATGTGTGTTATATAACATGTTGGTGTGTAACCAATGGAAACAAACTGTACCCCTTCATCTGCTGATGATGTTGTGATGTCACATACAGGTCCAGCCAATGAAAAGCAGCCCTTTCAACCCCTCTCCTACCCCTCACAGCAGAAAAGTGAGTGTGTGTGTGTGTGTGTGTTTGTGTGTGCACGTGCATGCCCACATATCATTTGCAGTCTAATATATAACTCACCCTTTCACGAAGTCATAGCTCAGAGTTAGTTGCTTCAGGAAGCGCTCGTATCGTTCGCCTGAACAAGGCTGAAACCAGTCGGAGCGCACCCCACCTGAGCGTTAGCCCGGGGCAGCGACGTTGGGGTTTTTGTTTTGTTTTTAATAAACATGAAAGAAAAAGAACACGTTCATTTCCTTTCCTGTTTATTTCAATAAAACATTTTCTAGACGGAGAGACCAGGAAATTGACAGGAAACACAGGAACTATGTGTGCAGAGTGGGCGAGTAGTGAGTCACAGACGGTGTTTAATTAAATGTACATGAATAAGACAGTGAAGGAGTAGCACATCAACACGGGGGGCAGCAGGTCAAATGTCAGCAGGACGTGTGGGAGGGAAATACATTCTCTGATCATTGATCAATATTATTGACGTAGCAATTCACGATTGGGATGTCTTGTGTGCGTACATTTCAACAACGCGTATTAGCTCTTTTATCGACATCTGTAACCGCATGGAACGACATGGGGAAAAAAAGCTCAATACAGTGATCTTCTTGTATCGTCATAGTAACACGCAGCCTCTACAGTTATTTGCTGTGGAATGTTCTAGACGCTCCCTGAGAACACCCGAGGCTCACGCTAACCCCGTAGGGAGGCCGCGTGGCGCATGTATACGAGTATACGTTAATAGCCAGGCTTGTTTACCTTGAGGTCTCGTTACATAGCGATTGCCGCTGAACCCTGCTGTGTGTTGTGTTGATGTCGCCGGTCTTGTTCATAGGAGCCGGGCGAGGATGGCCAGGAGACGAACCAAAGCAACGCTCTCTCTCATCTTCCTCGTCTTCCTCATCTTCCTCCTTCCCAAACACAACAACAACAACTACAGCAACAACAACAACAGCAACAACAACAACTACAACAGCAGCAACAACAACAACAACAACAACTACAACAGCAACAACAACAGCAAGTCCACCATCATCACGCACAGCTGATGTTGGCTGGTAGCCAGCTGGCAGGGGTAAGACGCTCTTCTACGCTGTCAGGGACGTGAATGCTGATTGGTTGGACACACCGACATGATGACCACTCAGTTACGGGATGTTGAATTAGAATATTCAGACCGCTAGCTAGAGAAGACTGCAGAATAGCTATTACGCTAGTACACTTTTTTGAATAAAATTCTGTGAATATCTGCTAATATCTACCGTACTCTGTGCATGCTGAGAAACAAATCTGGTGTCTCTACACAGCTTTGTCTCTGTAAATGGGAACACAAGCCAAAGTGGTGCAGACCGCACCACACAACCCTATCCAAGTCTTGGAAATATATGTCCGGTGTGTGTGTGTGTGTGTGAGGATGGGAATAGCTTCTATAATTTGATGGCATTGAAGGGAAAGGTGTTTTTGTTTTGATCAAGTTCTGATGTCAAAAATCTTTAGTCTTCAGCATAGTTGACTCCACCTTTAACCTACAGTATAATAATAACTAATACAAATCAGTAAATGTGAATAAATATCTAAATAAACGGATCTAAATTAGTCAAGAAGCATGTGTGTAAACACATCTCTATGTATTGTTCTCGTTCCCTCATACACTGTACGAATATGTGTACTCAGCTAAAGTACATGCAAAGATATGCTGTATGTAAGGGATATTCAATCCCAAACCTATATCCCAGATGTCTCCCTGCTCCAACACACCTGATTCATATGAATGGGGCTTCTCAAGGCCCAGGCATACAAATGTATGACCTTGCGCAACGCCAACGAGCTCTCAAGCTGTTCCAAGCATACTTTACACGGACTCATCGGCTATTTCTGTATACAAAAAAACATCCTTTGGGATTAGCAATATTTATAATTGCGGTTTCTACATGCACCCTGAATAATATTTGTGTGACTACGAGATTTACTGGAAAGAAATATTTGTATATGTCTTGACCACTCATTTGTGAGATTAGTGGGACATCCATCGTCGTCTGTAGTGGGCTTCAGCCTGTTGCACATGCACAGTCAACGTGCACATGTCTGCATGAGCAGAACAGCGTAGAGTGTGCATGATGATATTTACATCATGAGGAAAGATAGTATACCTGGGCCTTAACAAGCCATTTATTTGAACGAGGTGTGTTGGAGCAGGGAGACATCTAAAACGTCCGGGGCAGCAGCCCCGCTGTACGCTGAATGTATACGGCATCCCAGTACGTTCTGTCTGTATACAAGCAGCGATGAGGTGAGGTTGCAGGCTCCATTGAGGTCCTTCTGTACGGTACTCTAACTGACTTTTCTTGCTCGCCTGGCCCCGGTTGCTCAGACGCACAACGCCACCTCTCCTTCACCTCCGCTCCCTATGACGCTATTCCTACTTCCTGTAACTCACTTCCTGTATCTCTTTCCTCCTCTCTTCCTCTACCTTCAACCTCCTCCCTTAACATTTAACCCCTGCTGGCGCTCCTCAACCACACTTACGACCTCCTCCCCCTCCCTCCTTTAACTCCTCCCACAACAACCTTCTTTAACCCCTCCCCCTCACGATATTTACCCCTCCCCCTCACCAATTTAACTCCTACATTTAACTCCTCCCCTCTCTCTCATTTAACTCCCACCTTCCCTAATTTAACCCCTCCTCCTCCCTCGCTTAACCCCCCCCCCCCACCCTCCCCCAGCTGGCAGCCCTCCTGCCCCCCCAGCAGCAGCTCCTCCTCCAGCAGGCCCAGGCCCAGCTCCTGGCGGCCGCCGTGCAGCAGTCCAACGCGGCTCACGCCGTCCACGCCGCGCAGGCCGCCCACGCCGCCGCGCAGCAGCAGGCTAGCCAACAGCTAGTCAGCCAGCATCACCACCACCAGCAGCAGCAGCTAGCTAATCAGCTAGCTAGCCAGCAAGCTAGCCAACAAGCTAGCCAACAAGCTAGCCAGCAGCAGCAGCAGCCAATCAAGCAGGAGCAACAGGCCCCGGCCCCGCCCACTGCCCCGCCTCCACCCCCGCCGCCCCAGCTGACGCTCTCTCAGCCCATCCAGCTCACCGCCCAGGTACGGCCGGGCCCGCTAATGCTAGCAGGAGTGCCAACGCTAGCGCATGCCTGCTAGCACACCTCCTGCAAATGCTAGTAGCTGAGCTATGGCTTGGATGCGTGTTAGCGGACATGTTAGCTGGTGTGATAGCAATCATTATTAAGCTAGCAGGCATTCTAGCATGTATGCTAATGCTAGCAGATGTGTTCAGATGTGTTAGCAGGTATGAGCAGGCATTATTAGGCTAGCAGGCATGCTAGAATTCATGATAACACTAGCAGGTGTGTTAACAGATGTGTTAGCAGGTGTGTTAGCAGGTATTATAAAGCTAGCAAGCATGTTAGCATTCATGCTAATGCTAGCAGGTGTGTTGATGTGTTAGCAGGTATGTTAGCAGGCATTATAAGGCTAGCAGGCATGGTAAAACCAGCAGAAGTGTTATCAGGCATGCTAAAGCTAGCACGTGTGTGTTAGCATTAGTTAGCATTCTGGTGGAAGTTTGGTCAGAGTTTGTGCAAAATTCCCAATTGATTGCTGTCGATTATTATGCTAATTAGGGGGAGGCATGCTTTATAAATCAAAATGGAGACCATCTGAGATGATTCAGAAGCCCTTGTGACAACTATTCTGTATCATTTTGTTTTGTTTTGTAACTGTGTGTGTGTGTTTGATACTCTCTTTGGATATGTGTGTGCATGTGTGCGTGTGTGCGTGTGCGTGTGTGCGTGTGCGTGTGCGTGTGTGTGTGTGTGTGTGCGTGTGTGCGTGTGTGCGTGCAGGACATCCAGCAGCTGCTCCAGCTGCAGCAGCTGGTCCTGATGCCAGGTCATCCTCTGCAGTCAGCCTCCCAGTTCCTCCTGTCTCAGACCACACAGGCCCAGCAGGGTACCTGCACACACACACACACACACACACACACACACACACACACACGCACGCACGCACACACACACATGTTTATTAGCATGACAGTTATTAGCATGACATATTACAACCGTATTGCCAAAGCTAGTTGGCAGGTACTCAATAAGAACAACAACATACAAACAATAGGACATAGATAGGAATAGATAGATAGTCCCACAGTAATAACACCAATAAAACCAATAACACCATAACACTCTCTCTCTCTCTCTCTCTCTCTCTCTCTCTCTCTCTCTCTCTCTTCCTCAGGTGTGCTCCAGACGTCCAATCTAATCCAGCTACCTCAGCAGAGCACAGGAAGCCTGCTCTCCACCCCTCCTCGCCTGGGTCCCCAAGCACAGGTACCGCCCCTCTACCCCCCCCCCCTCCCTTCCCTGCCCCGCCTTAACCAGACAAGCCACCACACTTTTTTAGACACGTCAAGTCCATCTAAGTAGAAACACCTAAGCCACGCCCCTAGCTATCAGTTTGGTCGCTGATTGGTCCGATCAGCTCCAATCCAGGTCCGATCCAGACTGATTCTCACGGCAAAGTGACAAGACCGTCCTAATGTCGCCCCGGTATAGGTGACAGTGACAGGTAACTAGTTACTATTATTTTTAGCCGTGCAACTAATTACTAATTACTATTTCCAAAATAGTAATAATTGTTTTATTATTAATCCATGTAATGCAGCATTACTGCATTACAAGAACTTACAAGAGAATTCTGGTCCTGTCAAACTTAGGGTAGGCTAATTGAACCAGCTGTCAATCATCTAGTTTGAGAGGCTGCAATGTTTTCACTTTAACTGATTGTTGACTCTTAAGGTTCATTATTATTCCAATAAAGAGGATTTAATGATATATTGATTGGCTACACAGGTCATTTTTTCAGAAGGGGCGAGGCAGGGAAGTCATTGAGAAAGTAATATAGTAATGTAACTAATTACTCAGTAATAAGTAAAGTAATATTATTACATTTTGCAGAAGTAATAATTAAATAGTAACTCATTTGTAGTAGCTTATTTATAATAAGCTTTATTGATATAGCACGTTTCATATAAGGTTGCAGCTCAAAGTGCTACACAGTCTTAAATAAATAAATCCATCAATAAATAAATCAACATTATACAATATTCAAAAATACAAAATAGGAATAATAGACAAACATGATAAATAGTGTATAATTATTACCTGTAGGCAGATTTCCTACATCTCGTTAACTAGCATTGAACAATTACGAATGTGAGACATAATATAATTTCTCTCTGAGAACTAACAAAGTTAAGGCAATGGGTTTATTCCATGAGGTATTCATGGAACTATGTACGATTGTCTACAAATAAATAAGGAATGCAGCCTCACACAGTTATGGATCATTTCATCAGGACCAAGATCAAGTCACATCAAACACAGAGCGAGTCTCACCCTCGTTGCCATGTAGGGTCTGCACAGCGACAGATCATGTAAACAGCAGTAGATGCCTTACATGGCGCCTGGCCAATTATTAGCCATCTACAGGTTCCACGGGGTCAAATTCCTTCCCGGGCTCGATGTTTCTCCACAAAAAGGCCTTGTGGGATTCTGTTAGAGCTTATTTGTTGCACGGTGGCAGCCCATGTGTCAGGGTGGGTTGATCTTCTCAAGGCGTCAGGGGTCATATTTCTGTTTCACAGCTGATGTTGCATCAGTGCGCCAGCAGGCATGCTGTTATTCATATTGACATTTTACTGCCAAAACTGTTGCTTCTAATCTCAGATGTTTGTGAAATATACAACCATTTAATATATGGAAATGTGTAAATTGTTTACGTGACTGGTAGAATGAGGCACTAACACTGCCAGGGTTGTGGGTTAAAGAGCAAGGCACTAACACTGCCAGGGTTGTGGGTCAAAGAGCAAGGCACTAACACTGCCAGGGTTGTGGGTTAAAGAGCAAGGCACTAACACTGCCAGGGTTGTGGGTTAAAGAGCAAGGCGCTAACACTGCCAGGGTTGTGGGTTCTAGAGCAAGGCACTTACTATAATAACATCTTTGTTATTATTCAAATATCTCTAGTAACACCCGCTGTGTTTATTCACCCCCAGCGTTGCCGTGGCGTCTTGTCATTACAGAGGGAGAAGAGTGCGGAGGCAGGGGGCGGCAGCAGCTCTGCCGGGTCCCCAGGAGGCGCTGGAGTCACCTCCTCCACCTCCTGTGGTGGTGGAGGGGGAGGGGCCTCCAGCAGCAACATGGCCACCGCCTCACTGACCCCCGGTATGACTCCCGGAGGTCACGGGGGTCACGGGAGTCATTTGGGGGAAGAGCCCAGCGACCTGGAGGAACTGGAACAGTTTGCCCGAACCTTCAAACAGAGACGCATCAAACTGGGCTTTACACAGGTATGGAGAGGGGGGGGGGGGGGGGGGGGGTTTATGTAGTGTGTGTTGTACTGTAGTGTTACACTGTAATGTTATACTGTAATGTTATACTGTAGTGTTGTACTGTAATGTTATATTGTAGTGTTGTACTGTAGTGTTATACTGAAGTGTTATACTGTAATGTTATACTGTAGTGTTGTCCTGTAGTGTATGTTGTACTGTAGTGTATGTTGTACTGTAGTGTGTGTTGTGTGTTATGGTATATTGTGGTGTGTTATAGTGTGTTATGGTGTGTTATGGCGTATTATAGTGTGTTATGGCGTATTATAGTGTGTTATGGTGTGTTATGGTGTGTTATAGTGTATTATGGTGTGTTATAGTGTGTTATGGTGTGTTATGGTGTGTTATAGTGTGTTATGGTATGTTATAGTGTGTTATGGTGTGTTATAGTGTATTATAGTGTGTTATGGTGTGTTATAGTGTGTTATGGTGTGTTATGGTGTGTTATAGTGTGTTATAGTGTGTTATAGTGTATTATGGTATGTTATAGTGTATTATGGTGTGTTATGGTGTGTTTTGGTGTGTTTTGGTGTATTATGGTGTGTTATAGTGTATTATGGTGTGTTATGGTGTATTATGGTGTGTTATGGTGTGTTATAGTGTATTATAGTGTGTTATGGTGTGTTATGGTGTGTTATGGTGTGTTTTGGTGTGTTATGGTATGTTATAGTGTACTATAGTGTGTTATGGTGTGTTATAGTGTGTTATTGTGTGTTATGGTATGTTATAGTGTATTATAGTGTGTTATGGTGTGTTTTGGTGTGTTATGGTGTGTTATAGTGTATTATGGTGTGTGTTATAACTGTTTCTGTCTCCCAGGGAGACGTGGGCATGGCGATGGGCAAGCTCTATGGCAACGACTTCAGCCAGACCACCATTTCGCGCTTCGAGGCGCTGAACCTGAGCTTCAAGAACATGTGCAAGCTGAAGCCCCTGCTAGAGAAGTGGCTCAGCGACGCAGGTCAGCACACATCTCTACTCCCCCCCACCAGCACCAGTTGTTGTTGGTGGTGTTGGTGGTTTTTATTCCATAATGCTGTGATGCTGATATCAGTGGTGCCCTCTACATAACCTATCTGAGTCATAACAAATAAGCCTACAGGAAAATTGGGCGTTAGTGATAAATGAAATGTGGTGATGCCGCTTTGTGAAGCAAAGCGTCGTACTGCGGCTTTGTGGATACGAGCGGTGTACGCCACTTTGTTCATGTTTCTATTTACGGAGCCAGGACTGTATAGAAATGTCAGATTATTTATTCAACACACAGTGAATGGTAAGATAGCGAAAGATATTTTTTAATGTTGACAAAAATTGTATTAGCTTACATTTAGCTTGCAATAGCTGACTAGATAGATATATACTTTATTGTCCTCTTAAGGAAATTTGTTTTGGGTTCTACAAGCCAGATACAGTAAAACACAATATGCAAGATATTACAGAAATTAATAAATAG
>JAODLL010000450.1:0-14013 GCA_026546735.1 Forbesichthys agassizii | reverse complement strand
CCGTCTTCTCCACCAGGCTGACCGCGGCGGCCTTACTGTCCACTCTCCCCCACCTGGTCTGAGGAGCTGCCCAGCCTGTCGCCTGTCGCTCTTATACGCCGGCAGCAATTGAGCTAAATTAGACTGTGATGCACAGGGGTTTAAGTTGTTGATGTTGTTTTGTATTAAAAATTAAAAAATTGAGACATAAAAAAAATACTAAAATGAATAAAGTTTTAATATTTAAAAAAATAAATTAAATTAAATTAAATAAAATTAAAATAAAACATGCAGGGTGCAGCCCTCCAGGACCGGAGTAGTATAGCCCTGGTGTAGGCTAAACATGTGATGAGATGAATGCCTGAGGCACTTTGGTTTAGCAGCTGCAGTCAGTTTGCATTGATTCGACAACTCTGGCCAAATTAGAGAGGGAAACATCATATTGTTTTACAATGTTTTAATTAACACCAGAAAGCATTATACAGTACATTATATTGAGTATATTTCAAAGCTGATAAAAGGAAAAATAACAGACCTATATTTATTCCTAAAATTAAATGTTATTATCTCTCCAAATGCCACACCTTTGTAAAACAGATTATATTGAAACCAGCTGTTGCTTCTGCCTTCGTTAGGCCATAACCATTTAAATGAGCAAGAGAAGCTGCATTAGGCATGTTTTTTGGGGGAACCCATAGCGTCTGAGAGCATTTGTGCAGCACGTACCGCTCTCATACCAGCCATGGCGCTTGGACTATGTCTCCAGTAAGTATAGTAGCAATAAGGTTGTTTATGATTAAATCTAATGTGGAGATGACCTCTCAGTAGTTTTATTTTCAATGGCTTTGCAGGGTTTACTGGATTTACTTCTTGCTGTTCAGTGGTTGTGTTAGTCCACCACCTATTAAAGGTAACTTTCAATTAGTTAATTCTCAGCCTATGCAGACCTTGCTTGCTTGATCTATTTACAAACATTTGCTTTGCAGATTATAGATACCAAAATGCTGCAGACTACTACAACCTAATGAATGGAGAAGACATTCTTGACCATAATAATCCCTTCTTTGAGAAGTCAGATACTGGGTTAGTATTATCAGATGATGAAATGCCCTCAGCTCCAGAACAACCAGAATCTCCAAGTGATGACAACTTTCGCACTGTTTCTCCTGCAATTGGGCTAATCAATGCTCAGAGAAGAGACTGGGGACTAAGCGACCATGACGGGCCTATCACATTCCCTCTAATACCCAACTACCAGCCTATGGTCAAGCATCAATCGGGTTTAGTACACCCTCAATCCAGTGCAGTCAACACACTCTATGTGGACTCCAGTGAGACTGGAGCCACCCCCAATCTCTACTATGAGGAGGTGTTTCTGTACCCATCTTCTGAGGGCTCTGAACAGGGTGGTTATGGTGGCGTCCCAGACGATGACGGTAAAACTCACAACATGGCGCATGTGCCTGCCTACGGGGCACCTGAAAGCGAGGTTCTTGTTTGGAACCCGGAAGAGTATGTTGAATCTCACGAAGGGAGCCCCGTTGCCCCTGCTAGCCTCCATGTAGCCAATAAACGTCCCAGTCCACACGTCTCTTGGAACAATGGTGACCTCAGGCAGGCGGCTGTGCTATCCCCCAGTAATCCCCAGGAAGGTGAGATCTTCCAGGGACAGAGTGACCCCACCCTGCCACTCCCACCCAGCGTCATTGTCCAGTCTAGAAACGGTTACCAACGTGGCAGGGTTAGCTACTCTAAGACCAGATACGTCAAAGAGCCTCAATACATTTCACCCGTGTTTATGATGCATAAATGATGTGACGTGAACCCTGCCTGATGGTGGCTCTAAGGAAGACTTGCTGGTAATTTTAAACTACTTTTTTTTTTTTTGGCTTGCTTATATAAATTACAATCGCTAATGTCTCACACTCTCTCCACAGAAGTGACTGCAAATCCAGCTGTGAAATTGTATGGAATGGATGCATCAAATGTTGAGAAAATAAACTCTTATAACTCGTACACTACTGGTTTTTCTTAAGATATAATACTTTCCTCAAACTGTATTGCTCATGGTCTGCGTCAGACATGCAACCAACCTATGCAATACTAATAAACGACTCTCACTGGCGTCAGGTCGCCCCCGTGAGTGCCGGTAGATCGTATAATCTAGTTCCAAATAAGAAGTGGGGTTTTCCTTGCCTTACGACAAAACTAACTTCCAATACAAAAACTAATTTCTCACAAGTGTGCCACCCGTCCAAGAAATGCACTTGCTGAGAGCGTTCATAGTTGTAGCTGGTTGCCTAGGTAACCCTTTCTCTCAGTTTACTGAAAGCGGATATGGCGCAGAGTAAGGAAGCTGACGGTTTAAACCAGTTTGAGCGGCGACATTGTCGAGGTAAAACAGTTTTGTCAACTCCCAGTGCATCGGTACTGTATGCTTTCAGATAATATAGCATAGATACGTATGCTTGCAAACGCATGTACCAGTGCTAACAGTAAGTTTCTGTACCGTAGCATGTTAGCTAGCTTTGATATACCATCACAGATCTGTGCTAAACAATGATAGGCAATGGACATTACATTACCCTACCGGTACATATGTTTAGACAAACCTTAACATTAGCCTTACACGTTTTCTTTTACGACACCGTAACACTGAAACTTGCCTGGCGCTAGTGAAATGGTACCAGTTAACGTACTGATGTGCAGCATGTTGACTACTGTTTGCAACAGGCCATACCAGTACAGACATCATGAGCACACAGGAGGACTCTTGGGAGAGGTTGGACTCATATTTTGACCATTACCTATTAGAAATGAAACCTTATGTTCTCAAACTCATCAACAGGACAGGTAAGACAATATTATGTATTAGCATTAAACTAACACGTGACATGAATACTAAGAAGTCTGACTATAGCTGATTAATTTTAAAATAAAGTTCCATGTTATATAACCAATTAGTGTAGTACCAATTAAAGTGATGCCATGTGGTTAGGTTGTTAGGTCATCTCCCAAATGTCTTTGTGTGAAATAGCATAGGTTTTATAGCTGTCATCACATTCCCATTATTTCTCCTCTAATGGTAACATGTCACAGAGCGTCAGTGTTGTGCAGAATGGATAAAGAAGCTGTGTGATCCAGCCTCATGTGGCTCTGGTCTGAGTGGAAGGAAGAATAGAAACATGTATGCCCGATTGCTTCTACACATGCTAACAAGAGGGGTCTTGGAAGGCCCTTTCACTGCAAATCCTGAGCCAGGCTTGCTCAAGATACTCCCCACCTACATGGTAAATGTAGTTTATCAAAAATCACTACTGCTGTCATGTTTATCTTAATATATTGTGCATACACTGTAAATTAATATAGAGGGAATAGCAGGTAGGGTACATTAGTAGTATTAGGCAATTCTGCAAAGCGCTTTGAGTGGCCAGAATGTTATAAAAGCACTATATAAATGCAATTCATTTACCATGTTGTGTTAACTGAAAAATGTATCTGTATCACTAAATGACCCTATAGTCCCTTTCTTGTCCTGGTGCCTTCCTTCTAGTCAATCTACTTTGATGAGCCTGTGGGGCAGATGAGTGGAGATCCACCTGACTGGGTTGCAATGGTGCTGGGAAGTAAAAATGATGATGTCTGGGCTAGCAGTCTGCTGAAAGACAGAACTCATTCTCCAAATCCTGCATCCAGTGCCAGGTACTCCTTTGGGCTGTAGAACGACCCTTGACATGTGTGACTGATAGGTTTGTGTGATGGCATGTTTTGAAGCGAGTGTGTGTACGGGAACCATCCTTAGTATGATAACCACCTGCTCACTGTAGGCATTTATTGATGAACAGAAAAGTGACTGACAATAGCTTTAAAAGTGAATGTTTGCACCTTAGCTACAGTGAAGTCACAGTAATCAGCACTACTATGAATAAAGATGCTCTGCAATGTTAATGTCACTGCTGTAACAAGTCATTGCTTCGGCTACAAGTTGTGTCATTATGTTGAATAGAAAGTCCTACAGAACAAGTTGTAATGCTTTTGTGAAGATACTTTGCCTCTACACCATGCAGTCTTTGCCTCTGGTTTTGTTATTCACTAATCATCCCATAAAAACATTGAATTTGCCTGTCAATCGGGTGGCTGAATAGATAAAGCTTTTATGACTGAAGTTATCAGTCATCATAATATGCTCATCAGCACCATAGGAAAATCAGGAAAGTCAGGAAAGTGAAAGGTGTTGCCGTGACCTTGCATCAGCCAGTGTGCGCGGTCTACATGTTTGACTTTTTAAGACTGGGAGGAACCCATCATCTTCTCTCTGTCCATCTTATGGTTCCTCTCATCGTGCCAGTAGTTGAAAGTGAAGCCTGCGAGGTCTCAGCAGAGCAGAGAAGAAAGACTCAGGCCCAGAAACTCATTAGCTTGCTCTCTGCTTCCCCATTAAAAATGTACTACTGTATGTCTGGTTTAGAATTGTGCTGCGTGATAAAACATGACATGAAGACTACATGCCACACACACACACACACACACACACACACACAGTTAGCTATAGACACTGCTAAATCCACTTTTAATTAAATCTGTCCCCAAAGATATATCCTCTGACTACAGGCAGGGGCTATTGATATTAATAAGGTCTTATTCAAATTAACATGGAGGGGCGGGCCACACTGACTAGATATTAGCATGTTGTTAACAAAATTGCTGCTAGCTAATATGCTAATACTCAATATTAGCATAACAACAGAGCATTGTGAAGAGTGCCTGATATCTACAGTAGCAGGGGCCTGCCTGCATGTACAGTACATGTTTAATGCAGGTTAACATTTTGCAGCTTTCTGATGTCAGGTTTAGTATACAGTATAGACTCATGACATGGTGAAATATTGACTGTTTTTAGCTAGGCAATATTGTTCGTGTAGTTCCTGTGGCTGATTATTCTAGTGAATCTATAACTTGTTTTGTGTCTTTAGTTATTCCTGTTTGCAAAACAACTCTCACAATCACCAGTTACCCAGGATTTACAATTGCGGCTACAGTAAGTCGAGTCCAAAAAGCATCCCATAAGCGTCTGCCGAGTGCCGAGCAGAAAGCCACTTATGTACCGCTCTGCGGTGCATTGGTAGGTTCACTTGCATTGACTAGAATTCTGTGTCGTTCCAGAAACGGGTCCGCTCCGCTCTGCTTCAAATACATGCATGTTCTTCTCATTTTATATGAAAGTGTTTCTACCAATCTATGTCCATGCCAAACCTCTTTGCAGATACACCGCTGTAGACCTGCGTCCGGTGGAAATCCGGGGTTAGACTACTGCGCTCTCACAGCAGACAGCTCACACTAACTTCAATTAGGCCAGGCTCCGCCTCCTCTTTGTTACAGACACCGTGTGGCCAGCAGACTGCTGAGTGCCAGCTCATAGCGTCTGATTGGGATAAGACCATGAAAGTCACCCAGATCACAGGCTGACATCTTGATGGAGGAAATTAGCCAGACCCAGAGCACCTTTCCTGTGCCTGTCTCATTTAGATAAGATTAAACGTAGAGACCTGAGCTGACTCGCTCCCTGTGATGTGGCACCATTTGATCACTGTCTCGCTCACCATTAGCCAGGTGGTGGACAAGGGCTCTTTTGAGCTTGTGAAACTAGTAGACCTAATTTAAGTGTTGATATCTAAAGTATACAGGGTTTCTATGAGGAGTGGTGTGGCCCGGGGCTAGAGCAGCAGCTGTCTCTGAGCTGTTTTTTTTTTACATTTCTTTTCATTTGACGCCTAGACTCATTGGCCTTAGCTCACCTTGGGTTAAACAGTTTTTTTTTTCTTCCCCCAAACGGGGGTACGCATAACCCTCGGAGTACTTTGTGATAAAGGTGGCACATGAGAATAATAATTGAAATCAGAAGTGTGTAAGAATAATGATAAGAGCACAATTTAATTGTTTAACATTTGAGTCTTTAAATGTTGATTATCTCAACTTTTGCCATATAATGACATATTAAAGGGCACACAGAGGCCAGAAACAAGTTTGAGAATGTTGATTGATAGACCACATATTCAATTCAACCTCACAGAAAAGAAATGTACAGAACAGCTTTCTCGATTTGGCCACAAGATGGAGCCACTTTCCCACGATGAGTTGTCCTCTCACCAGAGGAATGTAGTGGGAAATCAGATCCAGCCATTTGGGGTTAAGGGATCACGTTTGAACACTTTGCTGTGTAGCCTACGTGCTGCCTGCAGCCTCTCGCATGTAACTTGGAGACCAGGCGTCAAACACTCATAATTGCCCTGACACATTGTTGGTTGGCCTTGTCTTGACAGTTCAGAGAAGAAGAGAGGGGTGTGCGGTGTAGGGGCTACAGGGAAGGGCAGAGAGATAGAAAAACAGGGTGTTTCTTGACACCTATCTCACGTTGACTCAGCAATCAGTGCCTGTGGGGTCAGGTGCACTGCTGAAGATTAGGGAGCGGTCGGAGCCCCGCATCAATGGCCATGCGACCCCGGCGAGTTCCGCATGATGGCGTTTCCTCGCCTACTCCCCTGCCTTTCGCTCCTTTCTTCTTTTTTGTTTCCCTTCAGCTCGTTCGCTTGTTTCTGTCTCCCATCTGTGTGTCTTAATCCACATGAGAAAACCATTAACTGTAGCCTCCCCATTCTCCTGCCCTCCACTTCCAGCACGCTCCCCCCAATAAGTGTGACAATAACATTGTCCTCGCCGTTGCAGCAGACATCTGGCTACCGGCGCCACTTCAAATGGCCGTGGCCTCTCGCTCACTGGCCATTAACCTCCGGTCTATCCTCCTTGTGTTTGGCAGCGGTTGAGGGGTTAGCAAAGTGGTAGAAGGCCGGGCGCCTGTGTCCTAGGGTTGGGCTGCTCTCCTCCAACGGGGGACAAGGGCGAGACCCTTGCACCTGGAGGTTGGCGTAGATGCCAGCCTGTTTTAATCATTTGGGCTGCAGCCATTGAGCCTCTGCCCTCCTCTCCCTTTCTTTTGTGTGCGTGTGCACGCGCACACACGTGTAGCTCTGGCCAGGCTTGCCACTGCTTTGATCTCTGTGCCTCAGACTCCAGACACATCTGATTCAATTATCCTCATCCACCTGTTGACTTTGAGGCCCAAGATTGCAAAGCTTGGCCCCATATCCAGGTTTCACTTTGTGTTTGTGTGCGAGTGTGCGCGTGCGTGCATGTGTAGCGATACAGTTATCTGACTGACAGACAGGTATACAGAAACAGACAGACAGACAGACCAAAGTGTCTGAGAGGAGGAGTAAGTGTGTCCAGGAATGTCTGAACTCAGCAATTTTATTTTTTTTGTTTCCAAATGCCTCCTGAACAAGTGTATGCATTTCAGACCCTCAGAGTCATCCTTCTCTTCTCTTTTTTTCTCTTTCTTCATTGCCTCTCTCCTTTTCCTTCCATATCTCCCATAGGAGCTAATCCTATCTTTCTATCTGTCCTTCTATTTGTTTGATCATTCATTCATATCTAACTAAACTTTTTATTCATTTGATGTCTCAAACCAAATTCATGACAAGTTAATATTATCAACAATTACATTTCAGACATTATGCTCTTTTAAAATGTTTGCTGGCATTTTTATCATCTAAAATATTCACATATATTTATCAAATAGCTAATCTGCAAAATGACTGAGAAAATAATTATTGTTGCAGCCCTATTTTGGGCTCAATGTGTTAGCACCTAATATCCTTTAATTTTGAGGAAATCAAATTAATGAATGAGGAAGCACATTTTCTATAATATATCTTTGTAGAGGCCCCAGACCTTTGAGCCCCACTGTACATTCTTAAAGTCCATGGGAATGTGCTTAGATATCTTCCTAAAAGGCATAGCATATTTCGTATTTTTTATTTATTGTCTCTGTGTGTACTGTTGTACTACTACATGTTTAGATGATGGACATTAACAAAAAACTGGAAGGCAGATAGGAAGGAATACATTGTCTTACAGCATCACTAACATGTTAATGGAATTCAATCAGCATTAGATTAGTACCTCAAATATGTACTGCTGATGCAAACACTGCAGTTAGCTATAGTTATGATTATGGCTCTGTGATGCACACGGTGTGTCTGTGCTGGTGTGTTTCAACGAGAGTCAGTCCGGGAGCATAAGCAGTCCGTGACAGGCAGGTTTTGAGCTCACGATGGACATGATGAGGTACACAATCTGAGGTAGGCTATGTTTACCAAAGCATATACAAATGCATGTGCTCCGAGTCCTGAGGCATTATGGGGAGAAACACACTGATGCATGCACGGCAGAGAAGTTGGTCAGACTGATAGGACGGAACACAGACCAGAGACCGTGGAGCCGATGCCAGATGGTGATCTGTGTATAATACCGATGCAAGCTGCCCACGCACAATACACAGGCACACACTCACAAGCAGATACTGACAGGAGACCGACACAGAAACGCAAAAGATTGACGGTAAATATGGTAATAGAGACTGTTGTTAATATCAACATGCACCGTATTAAACTCCTGCATTGTCTCTTAAAAAATAATATTTCCACCGCCCACTTCGGGTTAAACTTTTAACCATAGCGATAACAGTTGCCAGTGAACCATTTTCACAGACTTGTCAAAGCAGGGTGAACACAGCTGCAGCAATAAAATTAATAATTGGTCTGTTTGATTTTCGGTGTGCCACTGCCAACGAACAAGCATTGACAACACTACCGACTAATTGTCAATGCTTGTTCACTGGCACACCTAGACCGAACATACCCGTTATTAATTGTTTATAGCTTCAACTGTGTTTACCCTGCTAAGGTCCTTACTGTCTTTTTGCATCTATTAAATTGTGCCTGAAACTGTGCTGATAATACTGACTTTTGTTTTTACACACACACTCACTCACATTCTCTTTCTCTCTCTCTCTCGTGCATCTTTCACTTATTCCTCTTCTAGGAGGGGGTTGTTTGAGAAGTCCCCATCTAGACCATTGACCTCTGGTCTGCGCAAGACTTCCTCCAGCGAGTACATCAGAATGGTCAGTGTGTGCCGTCCACCAGCATCTCCATGCAAAAATAGGCAGACTAGTCATTTACACACACCTACCTGAAAGGGAAAAATTATTAATGCTCTCAGCTGCTGCAGTGATTAGCTTCAATGAACCTGTGTGCACTTGGCACTTGATGGCATCGGGCACTACTGGTCTACTGTTAATTAAACATGTACAACGTTGCTATTGCCTCTGGCAGCATGGAAGGTAATTGTTGTATGCATTTGTAACGCAGCCAGTTGAAACACGTTTAATTTTGGGGTGAAATTCTACAGGCTGAATTTGACTTCCTGTTTTCACGATTTAATTACCTCACCTTAGGGGCAAACCACAACGAGATGCTTAAAGATTTGTTCCCATCAATCTATCACACAAGACTTTAACGTTTTCATATATATTGTTTTCTCAAAACAATGCCATGTCCATTCACTTGGCAGAACCCCAAATACATACCAATCTATGTCCATGCCAATTCTGGGCCTTTCAGCAGTTATTAGTGCGAAAGACAATGAGTTGAATTACTGTTGCGATACAGAGACTTGTGACATTCCACTTTGAACACTCCGTGACCCGCATGCTCTGCATTCCTGGATACCGGCAAGAAATTGTTTGTACAAGGATGAGGTGTCAGGCCCTTAATACGGTTTTAATCAGCGAGGACGCAGTGAATGCAAACTTCCATTCCATTCATTTGACTTCTCTGTGCTGGTGTAGTTCTGTTAAGCTACAGCCAAGGTCCACAGTCCAGCCAATCCTAATCAAACCCAACAACAGCTCTTCTTTCCCCATCGCTCTGCAAACTGTATTAGATATTTCCCCTTAATTTAATCCCCACGTCCCCCGCCACAAAACCTAGGTAAGCCGATCTTGTGTCAACAGTAGTGTGGAAGTATTCAAATGGTTATACTGTTGTGTATGTTACACATTACAGGCGGTTTTGCACTCTGGTTCGAAGGGCCGTTGTAACCAAATGAAGGCCACAGGCGGTGTTGATCCGTATATATATGACCCTTCTGCGGAATTTACTGGTAGACCAGGAGGAATGGAGGGGGGAAGGGGTGAGGCTGAATGGGGGACGGAAATGGTGTGGAACAGCCAAACATCTGGAGCTGTAGAGGGAGAAAGGATGAGATGTCGGGGGCGTTAAAAGGAGATGCAGACAGTATGGGAGGGGTTG
Source organism: Forbesichthys agassizii (assembly GCA_026546735.1). NCBI lineage: Eukaryota > Metazoa > Chordata > Actinopteri > Percopsiformes > Amblyopsidae > Forbesichthys > Forbesichthys agassizii. The sequence goes on along the minus strand of JAODLL010000450.1, from coordinate 3,823 downwards.
TGCATGTTTAGAAGCATGATCTACATCTCTGGTTGTTTGTACGGGGGGGAGAGGTAGATGTAATCTCCCGCATACAAAGCAATAAGGCTCGTTTGTCCGTGTCCCAACGTTTCCCTTCTCTGGGCCAAACTGGCAACATATCTGCCGCTAGGAACCTTCACCGACCCTCAGAATCCTCTTTCCCTTCTCCCCCACTCTCGCTCCTGTTTTCCCCCCGCAGGTTGACGGAGGAATGAACTCAGAGGCGTCCCCAGATGACAGTGACCTGGAGGCCCGCCTTAACAGCTGGAACCTTGGGGTGGGTGCACGGGCATGCCTGGAGGTTCTGGCTTCCACCGCATTTTCCCGATCCTGTTTATTATCGTAGCGCGGCCGGTATCGCAGATCGGCCTGTATCGCTGCGCGGCATCTCGCCCCGGCGTTAGACCCCGCTACTCTCAGGCCCAGATGGAGGGGCTCGCCGCATACTGTGTAAACTGGGCTTACCCTGTCTGTCCTTGTGTGTGTTATGTATTCCATGTCTCCTCCACCAGCATGATTGTATACCTTCATCCCACCATTTTGTACTTTATCCACCCCCCTTGTGTCCCCCTTCCCACATGTTGTTTTAGAGCCCCCCCCCCCCATTTTCTCTCTCTCTCCCCCCTCTATATATTCCATGCTGGGTTAATCAGAGGTATATATCAGTAGACGTGAAGCCTTGCACTGCACTGCTCTGTGTTGAGACACTGATAAGAGACCTTGCTTGGCAACGCTTCCCCAAGCCTGCATCTTGCAACAACAGATGTTCTTCTGAGCACACATGCACACACACACACACACACACACACACACACACGCACACAGTTCTTTTTCAGAGAGGCTTATAGATGCACTACTTTAAAGTTCACAGATCCGACAGAAGTTCAGCGAGCCCCACTCCATCATTAGCCATGGTTTAGAAATGTTCAATATCAATGTATTTATCTCTAATGGAATACATAGACAGGCATAGTCTGTATGGCAATTGTTTAGTCAATATGGTCCTATAGGATAGTGGATGGCGGCCACCTCCATATTGCAGTCGGCTGTCCTAGACTTATTGACTGAAGTTTTGACTCTTATGTGTGCCAAAGCATTATGGGTAAAATAAAAGCCACTGCACGGCCCTATAAATGCACGCATGTCAAGTTAATGCAATGCAGCCGCCATTGCACTGGCATTAAAACTGTAGTTGGTCCTTGGGAGCTGTACTGTGTGGCTGCCTATTGCTGAGAGGTTATTAGGATGGGTCATATGTAGAAGACAAAGGTCCTCAGGTGGTTTAACTCTACTGTATGTAACTGTATTATTTGACATTACAGTGAAATTACACCGCAGTGCTACGTTATGCACAACTGTACCAAACGGTACTTAACATGACTGTACACACAGTATGCGCTGCCTTGCGCTCCGCCCTGCCTGCAGCAGCACAGATAGTGATACTGGCCCATTCCGCTGGCATAGCGATTTATTTCCATCACGGCCCACCACTTGGCCTGGTCACGGCTTGCGGGTGGGTGTGCGGTGGGCCTGCTCAACACTAGCGTGAACCCGGTAAGCCATCAGTCACCCAGCATTTGTGTGGCTGCAGAACCCAGGCGCTGCGATGCGGTGTGTCTTTTCCCTTTGCCCGCTATTCATCCATCTGTGTCACAGCTCCCAGTGACGCGGGACTTCGTGCCAGCACCGAGCCTGCACCCATACACACATGCACTCGTAAACGCACAGATGGAAGTTCTTGCCTGTATGCCTTTGGGCACGTTGGGGGGTGGGGGGTGGGGGGGAATAAACACACGCGTTAACACAAAAGAGCTTGTGTATATGTGTATAACACAAGTGGCAAATTTGCAGGCGTAAAGGCCAGGTTTAGCACAGCTGTGTGCGAGCATCGGGCCACCGCATTCGGTCTGATGCTTTCTTGCCCGGTGGGCCCTACTTGGTCAAATCTGTTGACCAGCTGTCTATGCATGTAAAAATAGATTGCATTTCTGCTTCTTGGATATTGATGAATTCATAACTTTGCAAAAATCTATTGTGTAGCCAATGTTGAATTTGAATATTGAGTCGTTCACCATACATTTATGGCAGGCAACTGAGATGCTGCTCTGTTTTTGCAGGTTTAAATGTGATCCTTTAGAGGGAAGCTGACGAGCTATGCATCTGTCTGTCTGTCTTTCTGTGTGTCACCCTGCTAGGGTGGACAGGCAACTATTTCTGTACAGTAGCACAATAGCAGGGATATTCTAGTCCCGAGCCCTCGGGTCCTGTCATTTTGGATTAACCTTGTGCCACCTCACTTTACTAACCCCCTGTTCCCCCTCCCATCTTCTTTTAGTCTTTCATTCTGATCCAGCTTGTTCTCTCCCTCCGCTCGCTCAGTGAAGAGATTAGCAGCCGTCCTCTTTAATGGGTGTCATCGCTGTCATCTCCAAAGTAAGCTTCGGCACTTTTGAAAAGGTCGCAAAACGTTTTCCCGCCGCTGGGCTGGCGGCCCCCGCACACAGCCAGACAGAGAGTGTGACAGATACAGAGGCATCGGTTCACAGCAAAGTAACAGGGTCACAAACATCTGTAAGCGGGAGGGAACATCGCAGGCTGTCAACAGACAGATTTATCTTTTTGCCGCTCGCGCTCACCGTTAATGAGCTGCGTAGATGCGATGCTGCAAAGAGTCTCAGGCTGTTTGCTTTCAGGTGTTTTTGTGGAGATAATCTTTCTTTTCCTTTGTTCCTCACGCTTTCCCATTATAATCAAAGCATCTGGAGCGTCGGCGTTTTGGTGAACGGGCGCACACGCATGTCTCACCGTCAGACGATAAATGGAGCGGGGATAGCTTACAGGTTTAGCGGTCCCTACAGAGTGTTGACAGAAGGCCCCGGAGAGCGGAAACAGCGCCGGCCACACACACACACACACACACTGATGCCTTGAATCGGCCTCGAGGTATTCTGTTCCTATGTAAACAGCCGTGACCGAGGGAAGAGGCGCCGGGTGCCGCGCGCCAGCCCTTTGATGTCGTCTCCCCATTGTTTATGGCACATGGAGGGGCAAAGGTTAGAGGCTGGCGGGGGTCAGGAATGGAACGATGGAGTGTGCGAGAGCAAGAGAGAGCCGTCTTCATGAGCTCTTCTCTGTTTCAGATTGAAAACCCCAGGTACCTGCGAGACAAAGCCGCCCCGCTGTCTCCGGTAAGGGTCCCTCCCTCCCACCAGTGGACGAGAAGGCGGCCACTGGCTCTCTCTTAACACCCTCTCACTTTTCTCTTGTCTGTCTGTAGATATTCAAGTCCAGCCTGGCGCGGAATAGTACCCTGATGGATGAGGAGGGCCCACCACCAGTCATACAGACCAAGGAGGTTGGCACTAGAGGGGCTGGTCCATTACAGCACCGTAGCAGGGTGCATTTACACGTATTTAAGTAGCAAGTACAGTAGGGGTTTGCTCAATGATGCTTACATGTAGATAAAGGGCCCGTGGATTAATCCCACATGCTGTTGTCTGGGAGTCGACCACCCTAACCACTTTTTTTGTACAACTCGGTTTGGTGCATTTGGGCTTAAGGAGAATTAACTGCGGACAAAGATCCTTTTTTTTCTGCTGTATGATATTATCCCTCCTCCCAACATCCCGAGCCAACAACACACACGCATCCTCATGCATTGACGACGCAAGTGGTCGAAAGAAGAGCGTCTCCCAGCAATGACAGGTCTCTTGTAACTGTGGATTTGAGCCAAAATGGCAGTTCTGAAAGCATGCTTTGACGTCCCCGCCTCCACACATCTCAGAGCGTACGGGGCGGGGCG
>JAODLL010000449.1:0-14013 GCA_026546735.1 Forbesichthys agassizii | reverse complement strand
CCCGGTCCCAGTAGTCCCCAGCCTATATGCCCTCACACCCACACGGCTGAAGGCAATCGATCTAATTGCACGTGTGGATGTGAGGCGCTGGGGACGTGGACAGTCCTCCCCTGGTCCTACCACCCCGGCGAGACCAGTGAAGCGTTACAGTTTTAGATGTCTCCCTGCTCCAACACACCTGATTCTAATGAATGGGTTGTTATCAGGCTTCTTACACACACACTTCTAACTTTGTTCATTAGAATCTGGTGTGTTGGGTCAATATATTAAAGTATAAATAAATAAATAAAAGTATAAATACTTAAATAAATATAAAAATAATTACCCGACTCCGGATAAGCGGAAGAAGATGGATGGATAATTACAAAATATTTGTAAATTTGAAAATTTCTGTATTTTTACATGTATTTATTTATTTGTGCATTTCTACATTTATTTATTTAATTATTTTTACATACATTTATTTATTCTTAAATGTATTGATTTATTTTTATTTTATTATGGCAATCCTGGTCCTCCATAGAAACAAACCTGTAATACAGAAAATACAATAAATAAGGGCAAAGAGAACAGTAATTAAAAAATTATAAGATCTAACGTAAGACATTACAAGGAAAAAAGAATACTAACCTAACTATGTACATATTTAATTAGTTGATTCATCAAGATCATGGAGGAGAGAAAGGACAACTCTGGGGCCATGCCCATCCTCAAGGATTATTGCCTTTCCTTTTAAGCTGTCCCTGTTCAGAACTTCCATCTTTGATGAACCACACACAAAGGCACCATAGAGCCTTGAAACACATGGCTTGAATATGTATGGACTCAGTTCAAAGAAGACTACATAACAGCTTTCCTGAGTTTGTCTTCTCTACAACCTCACAGCAGGATGTTGGGCTAATAATGTAAACATTATTTGGATGTTTCATTTGTAGTGGGCTCTCTTCATATGATTGAATGGGAATCTGTGATCGTTCTTGGAGTTGTTTTGCTACTTGAATTAGGGCATGGTTTCCCGATCGAACCATCTTTTTCAGCTGTTGCAGATAGCTCTCAAATGGAAAGGCATTGCATTTGTCCAATGAGCCATGAGTGTTGGCATCAGATGTGAGGTGAATCAGTGATGTGTACATTGTACACTAGAAATTCTTTGTCGTAAAAGTGCCGGCCTTGTTCCACAAAATGTGTTAGAAGTTCATGGGCATACACAAAGTAGGTCTTTGTTAAATGTAGAGACACTAGTATGCACATAGCCATAATAAAGGTCATGAAATAAATGTAAAGTGTCTCTGGCAGAATTCCCCGCAGAACAATTTTGCCAGTATAGAGCATGAACTGTTGAAATTCAGTGGCCTTTGTTGGAATCTGGGTGGTTTCTTCTCACCCAGTTCCTGTGTGTTCTTTTATGGAGTTTAAGTATGAGGAAACAATGTGTCCAAGTTATAACAAAGCAGCTTTAATATAATAATAGTAGATCAAATATACAAGACAGAGTCTCTTGGTCCATTCTATTTCTACCAATAACATGCAAGATCAGCAGTTCACAAAGAATGACACAATGACTGGCTTGGACCTAGAGGCTTACATAGGTGTGGTGGTGTGGGTGAATCCTTGACATTTTCTTGTTCTGATGTGGTGTCTGGCGCACCGGTGTGGGCCAGTCTGCCCTTGGATAGTATGGCATCGTTCGGGGAATGGCATGTTACAGCTCTAGACACACATTTGGGCTTAGTCTCAGTAAGAGTTTTGGTCAAAGGAAATGTACTTGCCGGTTTTAGATGCACTGTGCAGAGTACAGGCCAGAAAGTTTTACAACTGCTCTTAAAGAGTGGTAGTCCATCTACATTGAGGGAAATCTCAAGCTCAGTGATGTCTCTAACATCTCCGTAGGGATACCGATTCAGACACATAATTAATTGTTCTGTCACTCCAAATGTGATTCATTCCACTCCAGACAGCAATGAACTTTTAACAGGTTCACTTTTGAACAAAGTTTTGGTAGTGGATTGGAGGTTTTTATGCCCTTGATCTTTAAAAAGTTTGAGCAGTGCATCTGCGGCATTGTGCTTGATGTTATATTCACTGATCAATTTCTTTAAATCCCAATCTGCTAATTTGTCAGTAGGCATTTCAAAGTTGTCAGTATTCTCAGAAGACATGTTTTCTAGATCCATATTCTGTGTCTACAGCATGTTCTGGGGCTGTTTTACCAATGACTGCATTGATGTTGTCAAATTACTTTTCATTGGTGTAACTATTCGACTCTTGATGTAGACCTGTGTCACTACATGACATGTCAGAAGTGTCTGAGAGATTTGATGTTTCACAGCTAGGCACTGTGGGATCACTGGCATTTCTGTCCCTATTTCTCTGTCTTCTTTGCACCCTTGCCTTTGCCTTGCACTGTCGCCAATTTAGCGACTTTGTCGCAATATTTAGCGAGTAATCAAACCCATCTAGTGACTCTCAATCCAAAAGGTATTGGCAACAATTCTAGCGACTGCTTCTGGTGTTATTGAAGACTTTTGGAGACATTAAGGTGAAAGCACTTATTGTTCTTTTAAGTCTCTAGAGTGGATAGGTGAATTAAAATTTCCTGCTCTGGCAGCAGCTGGGAGGCACTGCTGCGGGATTTGTATGCCTAATGAATAATGTGATAAATGGTGATGACGAGGTGAAGCTTTTATTATCCAATGGAGCTTTCAAAACGATTATATCGAAAATGGGTATACGGTACCGGTAGGCTACTGTAGGCAATGCTTTTCAAATCAGAGCTCGATTCGGGCCTCTGCTGGAGAACTTTGGAAATGTTTTGTCATATTTCACAACCGACCAAACCATGAATGAAGCCAAAATTAATGAATGGATATTAGATAGATTAATACATCAATTAGGCTAATTAATTAATTCGCCTGTGACTTCTTTGGGACAGGGTAAAGGCTCACGGTAGCACCTGCTGTTCGTTGTTAGTATTGAATCGCTCATGCATGGAGCATGCAGCCGCTGATCCCGCCCTGACTTACATTGAGTACTTTGTCTAAAATAAATCACAAGAGACTAGCGACAAATTTAGCGACTTATTCAGACCAGGGAAAAGGCTATGTATTATTTTTTAATGCATTCGCATAGCTGCTCAGAGTAATTGCAGTCAACAGCGCTCAAGTCTCTCCCTCTCAGGCTATGGGGCGCCAAGTGTCACACACCCTTTTTTGTGGACAAAATGCTTTATGTGTTACGAAATGAATACATTTATTAGGAAATCATATAGCCTTTTGTCCACGAAAAACATCAACGCGTTTGCATTACGTCCATGAAATATTTATGCAGGATATACTTTCGTGCCCGGAATTGGCAGATGTAGTTTGCATTTTGTGGACGAAAGGATCAATGCCCTTTGCATTGTGTGGACGAAATCCTGGACGAAATGCATTTAGTGCACGAAATGCGTTTCGTAACTTACAAAACACACTAAGGTACGAAATGTCATTTTGTAACTTATTAAATCACGTAATGCATTGGTATGCTATGATGTCCACAAAATGCATTTTGTCACTCACGAAATGCATTTCGTGACTTACGAAATGCATTTCGTCACGTAGTGAGTCACGTAATGCATTGTATGCTATGATGTGCACAAAATGCATTTTGTACGTGTAGTTAATCCTTCGGTCCTGCGCATTAAACAATTCCATCCTAACATATATATTAGCATTAAAATGTATTCCTGCCTTCACGTCTCCATGCTAAGAGTCACATATAGGCCCATACACAGAGTCACCGTTTATGACCCTGTGGAATGTGCAAACCTGACCGGACACCGCGTCACTACCTCGACGCCAAGTCAACAAAATAGGAAGTGAGTATTGTGCCAATGGCTGGTGTAACCTCCTCTTCCTTCCTCCTATCTCTCTCTGCCCCGCTAGCAGCCTCGCGGCTGAAGCTAACATAGGCTAGGAGTTAGCATAACATAGGCTAGGCTAGAAGGAGCTAACTAAGCTTAGCTAAGGCTAGTCTACTGTAGGTTGGTTGTTTAGCAATAGCCAGAACAGTCAGTGTTCAGTGTAGTTGGATGAAGAACCACTTGCACTGTTCAAATGCTATCTATTCATGAAGGTTGATGAAGGATTGAATTTCTTTATTGTGCATTTCGATGGTTTATGAGAGAATCTCATGTGAATTTGTTGTACAGTTTCTAAGGGAAAACAGCATCCGGCCAATGTAAAGGCACTTGCCATTGGGCGAGGGTTGGTAGCGGTGCGATTTCAAGGGAAGACCAGTTACAGGTGCCTTTGCTATTGCGTTCGGGCGCCCCCAAACGGGCAACATTTTCTCGAAATGGGCAGCGTCCGCATTGGCTTGCAAACTCCAGTTGGGGGCTCCACCAGCTCTGGCAGGTGGTCTGGGGGGGTTTTGGGGGGGTCCGATTTCAAAAATTTTGGAGGCCAGCCAGTCGGCACGGGAAGGTCGCAGAGAGACATGGTTCGCGTTTTCGGACGTCCCCCGGCCCGGGCTACGCAAAACAGGAACCGACGTCGAAGTCCAAAGTTAAGACCCCCAAAAATGTTGCCCAATCTGGGAGCTTTCCATTCAAGACCCCCGCCCAATTCAGGTTCCTTGCATTTCGGGCTCTCGGCGAAAGATTTTTGACCTTCGATCGTCAGCCGGTCGGCCCGGGAAGGTGCTAGAGAGAAGCCAGCCATGTCTCCACGATCGCCAGAGCCCGCTCTACGAGAAATAGTATCCAACTAAGCTGTCGGAGTTGAGAAGTGGGAGCTAGACCCTTACTCTTTTGTTGCCCAATCCAGGCTTTACATTGAGACTTGGTCCCTTGTATTGCGACGCCTACATTTTTCCAACACTCAACTTTGAACGTCAGCCATTTCGCCCCCGAAGGAAATAGAGACAAGGGGAGATGGTCACTTTGTTCACCAAAACCTGCTCTACAAGAAATAGGAAGCAACTTAGATGTCGGATTTGAGGAGCGGGAGATAGACTGCTGAAATGAAACTTTTGCCCAATTGGAATAGCGATCAATTCAATTTACATCGACCCCCGTTTTTCAAGCGTGCTGATGACAGGGTGGGGTCAAACAGAGCGGAGGGGTCCTGGGGGTGTCGACAAGACCCGTGTCCATCAGTTCCAACTTTAAAATATGCTTTGGTGCGCTGCTGGTGCGAGAAGCTCATTGTCAAAGTTGAGCATGTTTGGCAACCCGATTCAGGTCCCCTCCATTAGTTTTTGAGCTAATAGAGAAGACCTGAAATGTGTAAGCCCAATTTAGGTCCCCTCTGATAGGCCAGTGCACCTGAATTGGGCAGCCCAATTGGGCAAGTGCAGCTGAATTGGGTAGCCTACTTCAGGTGCACTCCATTCATTTTAATCTAATAGAGTGCACCTGAATAGGGCAGCCCACTTCAGGTGCACTTCATTGGGCCAGTGCACCTGAGTTGGGCAGCCCATTTTAAATGCACTCCATTAGGCCAGTGCACCTGACTTGGGCAGCCCACTTCAGGTTCACTCCATTAATTTCAATCTAATGGAAAGGGACCTGAATTGGGCATTCAACCTTTCATACTTTTACATGCTAAGAATGTCACAGGGTGCTAAAACTCTTGATATAGCTTCTAGTTAACACTTTTATAAATAGTGTCAAGTTTAGAGAAGATTAAACATTAATAAATAATGATTTAGTAGTTTAGACATTTTGCCCATTTCAGGTGCACTGACCTAATGGAAGGAACCTGAATTGGGTATTTGACCTTTCATAGACTTTTTCAGGTAAAGAATCTCACAGGTTGCTAAAACTCTTGATATAGCTTCTAGTTAACACCTTTATAAATAGTGTCTAGTTTAAAAAAGATTAAACATAGATAAATAATGATTTTGTAGTTTACAAGTTTTGCCCATTTCAGGTGCACTGACCTAATAGAAGGGACCTGAATTAGGCACTTAACCTTTTATAGATTTTTTCAGGCTAAGAATGTCACAGGATGCTAAAACTCTTGATATAGCTTCTTATTAACACCTTTATAATTACTGTCAAGTTAAGAGAGAATTAAACATTGATAAATGATTATTTTGTAATTTAGAAGTTTTGCCCATTTCAGGTGCACTGACCTAATGGTTTGGGACCTGAATTGGGAATTCAACCTTTTATAGATTTTTTCAGGCTAAGAATTGCACAGGGTGCTTAAACTCTTGAAATAGCTTCTAATTAACACCTTTATAATTACCGTCAAGTTTAGAGAAGATTAAACATTGACAAATAATGATTTTGTAATTTAGAATTTTGCCCTTTTCAGGTGCACTGACCTAATAGAAGGGACCTGAATTGGGCATTCAACCTTTTATAGATTTTTTCAGGCTCAGAATGTCACAGGGTGCTAAAACTCTCGATTTAGCTTCTAATTAACACCTTAATAAATAGTGTCAAGTTTAGAGAAGAATAAACATTGATAAATAAAGATTTTTTTCATTTAGAAGTTTTGCCCATTTCAGGTGCCCTCCATTAGGCCAGTGCACGTGAATTGGGGAGCCCACTTCAGGTGCACTCCATTCATTTCAAACTAATGGAGTGCACCTGATATGGGCAAAAGTTTGAATGTCTATATCTTAGCACAGGAATAACTTTGGAAGCTAATATTCTGGATTTGGAACCTCTTTCCCAGCACCTTTTTATGCAGTAAATTTGAAGCAGATTGGTGGAAGTTGATTTTTTATGAGTTTTTGTTAAAATATCAACTTTGTCCAATCTGCCCCAAACTTAAACTATTTATAGGGATCTACTAGCAGGTCTCATATCTGAAGTCACATGGTTCTGTGACATTTGTAGGAGGAGCTATGGCAGAGAGAAGCTTTGCCCAATTCAGGGGCACTGCCATTGGAAATGGGCAACCCTAGAATTTGAATCAATTAGACATTATTTTTGCTTTTTTCTTAAAATATAATCTTTAAATTCACACCACGTTTTCATCCAAAGTGGAGATGAGACGACCTAAGTTTTGCGGTCCTAGAGTATTCCCAAAAAAATGGCTCCCAGGGGCCGCTGGAAGGTGACAGGGGCCCAAAACTGAAACGGGTCATTCGTCTTGACGCCCTGTACCTGCTCAGTTAATTTGGTGTCGTTTGCAACTTTTCTTCTCTGTGAAAAGCTTCCGCCCAATTCAGGTGCTTTTGCATTGAGCCGATTTGCCCATTTGAGAACACCACCCCTTGCAATTTGGAACCGTAGGTCGCAGGCGCCCCCTTTCTTTAGAAGTCGATCTGGGGCATGCCCGGGGACGACATATCCGAGTTTCGAAAGAATCGGGCCGGCGGAAATAAAAAAAGCTAGGGTTAGGGTTGACACCTCCAAAATCAGGTGCAATAGGTCTCTGACTTGTACCTGACACCCTTTTGAAAATTAAGACCTTTTTCAGATAAATTGCTTTGCGGACCACCTAGAGACCTGTGCTTGGGAGGGTGTGTACGGGGGGCGGGGGTGGGGGGGTGGGGGGGGGCTGGGGGGCCTTGGGCTGTCTCAGCGATTTTGGGGCCTCTACGCTACCCTGGGAGGCCCTTCTAAAAAATTGGGCCTTTATAATGGGGTGCTATTGCAATTGGGATTGGGAATGCCCAATTCAAATTCCTTTACATTGGGTCCTCCGAAGTTGTCTAGACAGCGTTTCGGGGGTCTTCTTAAAGTTGCGGTGACACCAAAACACATCGACGCGTTTGTCTCGACGTCCCGTTTCAGAAAAGGGGCGTCTTTAACTTCTCACTAGTCCAACTAGCCCAAAACCGGATGCTCGATTAGGCAGTCGGCACGCCGCTTTTCGGGGCAATCACAGGGACTACCCTCGACGCGCGGTTCAAGGTTCGTGATGATCGGGTCACGAAAAGTGACCAACTGCCACATAAAGTAAGCCATTGCCCAAATCAAATAGCAACTGTGAAAGAGTTGTGAGAAAGAACTGTGATAGAATTGAAGGAACCTGAATTGGGCAACTTTCTTTTTAGGCCTGTTAAATTAGTTCTTTTTTAGGTAGGGTCACCAAATGAACACCAAATGTTCAGCTTCACGTCCGTATCTGACCACTGCATTGGCAGGTTGCTAGACTTTAGCAAAAAGGAGAAATTGACACGTTTGCCCAATTGCAATTGCACTCTTATTGTCAATATAGTTTTAATTAGGCGACTCATTTAAGGTCCACTCCATTGAATGCAAGTGCACCTGAATTGGGCAAAGGTTATTCTGTTAATAACTCTGCTTCTAATTAAGTTCGAATTTTGATTTTCTTAATGTAGCATATTGCCGATCGGAAAAAACTTTTAAAAAAAACATTGTTCAATCTTTATCATAAGTTCACCAGCTGTTGACAATGCCTAAGGGGCCCCATTCATTTAGTCAAGTGGTTCTGGGATATTTATGGATTTTGCACCTTTTTAGGACTGCCTACTAGTAGGTATCAGATTGGGGTTGACTACACCAAGATTTCAATTTTGCATACCATAATATTTACCAAACTTGCACCACTTGTTGACAATGACACAGAGACCATATAGATTAAATATTAAGCTTTTATGACATTTCTAGACTGAATAGTGGTTGAATGCTTAATTCAAGGTCAATGCCCAATTCAGGTGCACTGGCGTAATTGAGTGCACCTGAAGTGGACTGGCCGTTTCAGGTCCCCTCCATTGAGTCAGTGCACCTGCATTGGGCAACAATACAAATGTTAATATCTCAGCTCGAATAGATAATTTAAGGCTGAAAATCAAGATTGTGCACCTTCGTATGACTGCCTACTAGTTAGTATAGGTTTAGAGTTAATAAAACCAAGATTTTAATTTTGCATTCTTTAATCTTTTATTAAACTTGCACCACTTGTTGACAATAACACAGAGACACTATAGATGAAATATTAAGCTTCTATGACATTCCTAGCCTCAACAGACTATGCAAAGGTGAATTAAACTGCACCCAAAGCACAGTAGGAGCTCAGTAATGGTCTGCTATAGCTACCACGATGCTTTAAAGTAATTTTATGGAGAACCATAATTTCACCAGGTCATGGCTGAACCTATGCACACCGAAGGTGCACTATGGGTGGGTAGGAGGTCGGCCAAGCCCCCCTGAATATTTAAGGAGGTATAAAAATTGTAAAATGTATCTAATCTTCACCTAATTTGATACAGTGACTATTATAAGTGCAAATGTGCTATATATAGATTTCATTCTTCTAGCACCTCCCTGGGCTGAGTTAATAATATCTGGTCCTGTGTAATGATTGAAACCCTGTGGCTCTAATGGAGCCTGCTTGAAGGTCAGCCAATGCCTGCTGAAGATTTTGGAGTCAAACAAAGGCGCCACGGTGGTTTTATGGAGCTCCAAAATTTTACCAGGACATAGCCGAACTTATACCCGAAAATGTTGCACCGAGGTCGGGTATGCTATCGGCCATGCCCTACTGAAGATCCCTGAAATTTCAAACTTTGTCCAAAATTCTCCAAATTAAACACAGTGAATAAGTGATGGCCACAGATGCTTAATCTGTAGATTTAGCTTCCTGACAATTTTCTAAGATGAGAAAGCATAGAGTGCTTCCTAGTAAATTGTGAATTTCTGCTATTACTGCCCCATATATGGGTCAACTACTAATATTTGTCCAATCTGCTTCAAATTTAATACAGTGACTAGGGGTGTGGGGAGGGAGGGGGGTGGGACGGGGAGAGGTGCTCAATCTTTAGTTTCAGCCTCCTAGCTTGTTCCTTTGCTGAGATATTCATATAAAAACATTTGCCCATTTCAGGTGCACTGGCTTAATGGAGTGCACCTGAAGTGGGCTGCCCATTTCAGGTCCCCTCCATTGGGTCAGTGCATACTTTAATCTTTACCAAACTTTCACCAGTGTTTGACAATGACACAGAGACCCTATAGATAAAATATTAAGCTTCTATGACATTCCTAAGCCTGAACAGTCTATGCAAAGTTAAATGCCCAATTCAGTTGCACTGGCCCAATAGAGGGGACCTGAAATGGGCAGCCCAATTCAGGTGCACTCCATTAGTTTGAAATGAATGGAGTGCACCTCAATTGGACAATACACTTTTTCATGACTAAGACAGCCTTTTGTTGGTTTAAACTGAACCCAAAGCACAGTAGGAGCTTAATAATGGCCTGCTATAGCTACCACGATGCTTTTAAGTAATTTTACGGAGAACCAGAATTTCACCGGGTCATGGCTGAACCTATGCCTGCCGAAGGTGCACCATAGGCGTGTAGGAGGTCGGCCAAGCCCCCTGAATATTTATGGAGGTATAAAAATCATAAACTTTATCCAATCTGCACCAAATTTGATACAGCGACTGGGAGGATGGGAGAGGTGCTAAATCTATAGTTTCAGCTTCCTAGCTTGTACCTCTGCTGATATATTCATATACAAACATTTGCCCATTTCAGGTGCACTGGCCTAATGGAGTGCACCTGAATTGGGCTGCCAATTTTAGGTCCCCTCCATTGGGTCAGTGCACCTGAATTGGGCAACAGAACAAATGTTAATATCTCAGCTATAATAGATATTTGAAGGCTGAAAATCTGGATTTTTCACCTTTTTAGGACTGCCAACTAGTAGGTATAGGATTGGGGTCGACCACACCAAGATTTCAATTTTTCATACTTTAATCTTTACCAAACTTGCACCACTTGTTGACAATGACACAGAGACAATATAGATGAAATATTATGCTTGTATGACATTCCTAGACTGAATAGTGGTTAAATGCCCAATTAAAGGTCAATGCCCAATTTCAGGTGCACTAAACCCAATAGAGGGGACCTGAAATAGGCTACTCGATTCAGATCCCCTCTATTGGGCCAGTGCACCTGAATTGGGCAAATGCATATATGTAAATATCTCAGCAGAAAAACAAGTTTAGAAGCTGATATTCAGGATTGTACAAATTTTTATGTAAAGGTTTAAAGTCGATTACACTAAGATCTCACTTTTACATAGTTTAATCTTCACCAAACTTGCACCAGTTGTGTACAATGACAAAGAGACCCTATATCTGAAATAACATGCTTCTATGGCATTCCTAGACTGAACAGTTGTTTAATGCCCAATTCAGGTGCACTAAACCCAATAGAGGGCTCCCAAAATGTGCCCCCAGTCGTTTCCAATAGGTCGCCCAGTTGCAGTGCAGGGCTCCCGAAATGGGCCCCAGTCATTTCCAATAGGTCGCCCAATTGCAATGCAGGGCTCCCGAAATGGGCCCCAGTCATTTCCAATAGGTCGCCCAATTGCAGTGCAGGGCTCCTGAAATGGGCCCCAGTCATTTCCAATAGGTCGCCCAATTGCAGTGCAGGGAGCCTGAAGTGGGCAGGCAAATTATGGCAAACTTTAAATTCGCGGTCAGCGCCCCCCCGATACACCACGGCCAGGGTTCCCACACGGGCAGCTTCGGGGCTCAGCCCCAAAGGCCCTCGGGCCGGCCGCTTATTTTTAGCGCGCTCTGGGAAAAAGTTGGCATGGTGCCCGGCACGGCTAGATTCACTGCTCCCGATTTGGGCGGTGCTTTCCCTCAATTTTCAAAAAGGAACTGACGTACCGTGAGGACAAGGAAACTGATTAATTACAATCACACTAAAATTTAAACTAAATCCATTCTTCCCCTTATAATGGAAATGCAATATTGGTTGCCCTCTGCTAATACTCAAACTTGATAGTTATTAAGCTGAGGTTTTTATAGAGTCTATGGCCAAACGTGATTTCCTCCATTAATCTCACTAAACCTCCTGAATGCTAGACGTACTATAGGGTTTACAACTTTCAGCAGTGTTGACCCTCCCACAAAACTTTGTAATACTGATTCTCTCCCCATCTCCAGTTTAGAAACACTTCTGGCCAATTCTGTCTGATTTAGCACCTCTCTTAAATTGTTTAATTATAGATGCCAATGTACTCTGTTTGCAACTGTAAAAATGTTTTTAATGTTTTAAAATCTGCCTTAATTAAATACAATTATTTATTTATAACCCATACCTTGTGGCCAGTTAGGCTATCCACCTACAATGCTGTTTTGTACCTTGGCGGTAGTTAAGAAGATGTTGAATTTGGCCGGCGAATTAGCATAGCGGAACGGGCACTGTGTGAAGGTGTACTGTTTTTTATTGAAAGTGAATGCCAGCTTGTGCTGATCACCGGGATGGACCGGAATAGTCCAAAAGCATGAAGCCACATCGATTGTGGTGAAGAATTTTGCACCTTTGACCTTTGGAAGTTCTTGTTCCAGTTGGGTCATGGGCCATCGAAAAAGAGGAACCTGTTTGTTCAGTTTCCGGTAATCGATGGTGGGGCGCCAAGTGCCATTTGGTTTCAACACCGGCCACAATGGGGCCGAATATGTGCTGTTACAATGCCTAATGATGCCTTTAGTCAGCATGGTGGCAATTCCTGAATCGGTTCGTAAGATGTTAAAGGTATTTTGTACTGCCGTACAAAAATTGGGGGAGCATCTGGAGGTGTCGGGATGTCGGTTAGTCCACAATCCATGGAGTCTTGTGCAAAGGAAGTCTTATGTTTGTACAGCAGCTCACACAGGAGTTGTCTTTCGACCTCACTGGTGAGTGCTTCTGCCTCCTGCAGCACCTTTTGTATTTGTTCAGCGAACAGAGGATATGGGTCTGTTGCCCTAGCTGGTGACATAGTTGGTATCTGACCAGTATCCTTTGTTGTGGGAGGAGGTTTGTTTGAGGCAGGTGGTGGGCTGTCCCCCCCCTCGGCACCCAAAATTGTGATAGCGTGTACTATCATCTGTTGGTCTTCTGTAAAGGAAGTTCTGCACACCACCTCGTTGTCTAGTGGCACTGTGGTAGCAATCGTGATAACCCGTGACAGGATCGTGTCCATCTGGTCAATGTTCAGTGGGTCAGGGAGCAGCTGCGCTGGGATTTGCCCGATCAGATTAGCTCAAAGTCTTGGAACCCTGCATTGATTAGTCGACCTAAAAGGGTTGCTTTAGGAATTATCACATCAGACCAGTTGTAATTTGACACAAGCACATAGGTGGACCTACCACAGATTTCCAGACAAGGTGTGGCCTCTAGTGAAAGGCACAGTTCATCAAACTGGCAACATGGTTGGAAGAACACCAACGATTGGGCACGGCTCTGCCTGCCCTGTCGCTGCCCTGAATGTTGAGGCATATGACCACGTCTTTCGTTCGACTAGGCACTCGGCACTAGGCACTGACCAGATAGCTAACACGGCGCCTTAGATGTGGATGCCTTCAACTAGCCGAGGGCAGTAAAAGTCGGGGCTGACGAATGGTCCAAGAGAGCACAGAAATGTGTCCTCGTATTGGACCTGAGGGCGTCCAGGGGCATCACCCGGTTTGTGGCCATGTGTACTCTCGCGGCGACTAGGGTTACTTTGAGAGAGTGTGTTAGTAGTTTCAACCAGATGACACTCTAGTTCTGCAATCTGCAGGTGGTAGGGTCGTGGTTCCCTTATCTGGGCCCACAGTTTCTTTTGACGGAAATCAAGAAGTGGTTCAAAGCGGCCCAGAATGTCCTGCCCGATAATGAGTGGAATTTAAGGTATATCGGATAGATATACCGGGTGCATCAAGGTCATTTGACTGAGCGTGATATGTATAACGCCCATACTGTTAAGTTGGGTTCCCACTGTGGAGAAAGCCGACACTTTTAGCTTACAGCGATTTAGCTTTAGTGTTCAGTGGGTTGGCCTCATGGCATCTTTCAAGTGATTGAAAAGCTCCAGTGACATGACAGTGGTGTCAGAACCAGTGTCGAAAAGTGCGTCGTGGGAAAGCATTTCCTCCAAAGTCACTGAGAGTTAAAGTTTACTTGATGGTGTTTTTTCAGTTAGATGGCCCAGAAAGTGAAGGAATGATTAATTTCCATCCGCTAGGATAGGAGAATATTGTCATATGGCCAGTTCACTGTCCGTTCCAATAGTCAAGACCGCGGCCTCTGGGTTTCGTGGCCGTGGTTCAGAAAGAGGTACATTG
>JAODLL010000447.1:0-14013 GCA_026546735.1 Forbesichthys agassizii | reverse complement strand
TATATATATTATAAGTATTCTGGGCCAGCCCTATATAACACTGTTGAGGATGATAAAAGGCTGTACTGCTTTCACAACCCCAATTATGTACATTGACATGTGGATAACATAGGTGTTATCCAGTGGGTATAGTAAGCATTTTGCTACATGCAAGCTATCACTGCGATAACAAGTGCCATCTCTTCACCTTGTGTTGTTGTGGCTTGTTTAGCACTATCTCCATTATCATATGATTCCTCTGGTCCAGGTGTGATCTCCAGAGGTGTGGTGAGGTCTTCCATGGTAACATCCAGATCTTGGTCCTGGCTTCCTGTGGATGGGGCTGGAAGAGGTTCTGGCTGTAGCACCAGGTTACCTTTCACCCCTGCAATCAGACAGCCGCTAATGATTGAATCACTCTTATGTGTTTTAGCATTTGAACTAATGCCGTGTTCACACCTTGTTGTAAAATGGGTCTTGGCTGATCTGACAAGTGGCCAGCTCAAAGAACAGTAGAGACCACACCCAAGACACATTTTAGACAAATCAATATCTGATCGCTCAGACCACATTCGGAGGTGGTCTGGGTCGCTTTTGCCCAGATTGGTTTAACGGGTAGGCTTGAGGCTAGGTAATGGAGCCAGATCAAACCAGATTACAGATGGGCAGGGAATTTAAATGACAACAAGCTAAAAACAAACTCTAAATGAAAATGGTGTCAATAGAATTTGCATTAATGTAGCCTTATACAGTAAAGTAGGATGGAGGCAGGATGTTCTAGTGGTCTGGGTGTTGGACTTCCAGCCGGAAGGTCAAACCCTGGTGCTGACCTACCTGTAAGAATCCTTGAGCAAGATGCCTAACCTTTAACTGCTCCCGGTGGTTGGTCGCACCTTGCATGGCAGCAATCACAATTGGTGCATGAATGTGTGTGTGACTGGGAGAATGTCAGGCAAAATACTGTAAAGCGCTTTGGATAAAAGCGCTATATAAATGCACCCATTTACCATTTAAAGTATGTTTCCTTATACATTAAAGAAAATACAGCACATTGTATAGAATAATTAATATTTGAGTAATACAAATTCCTTCCTTTCAAAGACAAATAAAACCTACTTCTCTCTCCAGTGTACATGCCCTCAAAGGCAAACTCCATATCTCTTTGGTTATCTTCTCTCATTTTCTGTCTCTTGTAGAGAGGCTGGAATATCTGAGCGGGCATCTGAGAAACCTGCTGTCTTCGCCTCAGCAAGTCAGTCTGTTGCATGTGTTCCAGTTCAACCATGAAACGCTCTTGGTCCTAAAGTAGAAAGACCATTTTAATCACAACACAAAACACATGTAGTGCATATGACTGAGACTTCTGTTTATGTGAAGTATTTAGTATCATTAGGGCAGTGCGATATGACGATATACTGTATATGGTATGACAATAGAAAACCATCTACCGTATTGTTTCATATTATGCTCCATTGTTTATATTGTTGCGACACTCTTAACTGCAATATTTTTCTCACAGAATGTTGTGACACTATGGGGGGGCTCGGCTTCAATTTAGTGGACTTTGAGGATAGATCTAAGAACTGTGTGGCAAAGCAGAGTTTTATGCTTACTTTTTCCTCCCCTAAGAAGCACATGCTTTAAAGTTAAAATATTTATAAGCACAGTCAAAAATACAGGGGCATTAAAGACATTTTTTTATATACACAGTATCTCACAAAAGTGAGTACACCCCTCACATATTTGCAAATATGTGAACATATCTTTTCATGTGACAATCAGAAATGACACTTTTCTGCAATGTAAAAGTAGTGATTGTACAGCTTGTAGAACAGTGTAAATTTGCTGTCCCCTCAAAATAACAACACACAGCCATTAATGTCTAAACCGTTGGCAACCAAAGTGAATACACCCCTAAGTGAAAATGTCTAGGATGTTGAGGTCTGACAGGACATAAATCTAACATTAGTCCTGCTCACCTTCTCTCCTTATATGAAAAACTGAGCCTATATGTAATAACTAGCCTAATAGAGAACATGTGGAAACAAGGTAAGACAGTGAAATTGATTAGAATAAAAGATTTTGATGGTTATATCACAAATCTGTGAGTGTACTCTCTGCCGAGTCCAAAGACATGTCTAAGTACCGTCTATGTACTTAAGCTCTGAATCAATCAGAAACAATCATTGCTAAAAGTACCAATCAACAATAGAGCAGTCCTTACTTAAGTCCTTAAGTCCGTATGTGTGTCATACTACTCTGTATGACCAACAGATATAGCTTTTTAAGCTCTGGGCCAATCAGAAACTAGTATGGCTATAAATCACTAATTAGGAAGAGGAGTCTCTGCCATGTCCAATAATGTGCCTAACTACTTCTTATGACCAACGGTTTGAGAGTTTAAGCTGTTTACGCTATTTGGCCATTCAGAAACGAGCATGGCTATAAAGCACCCAATGATAGAGGACTTTCTACAGAGTCCATTGATGTGCCTAACTACTTCCTACGACCAACCGTTGGTGATTTAAAGGTACTTAAGCTCTTGGCCAATCAGAAACGAGCATGGCTAAAAAGCACTAATAAGGGTTAGATAGAGGTCTTAGAGTCATGCCATCAACACACTAAATCAGTACTCTGCATTTTGCAAAAACAATGTAACTATGTCTAAAATGCTACTGTATCTGTCTTAATTCAACACCTATGTTATATATTACAACACAGGCCTACAGAACAAGACTAAGAAAAGAATAGAAGGGATGTTAAATAACAAGAACTGATATGTACAGGCTATTTCATTTTTGTGATTTGGAAATTGTCAACACATGTTTACAGTACTGAAACTAAAACATTTAAAGTATTATACCTTGCATCCAAATGCTGAAAAGATGTATTCTAAACTCTGCAGTCTTCAATTCTAGCTAGTGAGAAGTGATAGTCTCTACAAAAATGTAATTTCTTTTAGATTTACAGTATGCCTATGTTATAATTTCCACCAAGGACACTGTTCCTGTTGGTATGACAGCCAGAGCAGATGTGTATGGTAGCCTATAACCACTAAATGTCATACATCTTAGATTATAAACAACATAAGCATTTGATGATCTGGATAACATGTTCATGTCATCTTAAATATGGTATGTGTCCTTTTCCAAATCTCTAACGTTTACGTTACTAAATAAAAATTGTAACTCGGTTGAAGTAAACTGTTCCGATATCAGTAAATTACCAGTAAACTCAACTAAATTCTGGTACGGTAATGTAGACATTTAGCTAGCGTTTTGCTAACATTTGCTAATTTAAGATGTGACGATATGAATGTAATACGTGTGGCACCAATGTAATGTTGCTTTAGCACGTTTAAGTACCTTTGAATAGACGTAGGTGTGCTTATTGATGGTGTTCATGTCCTCTCGTCACCGCACTGAAGTTGGTGTGATGTCTACCAGTGCTTCTACAAGTAGTCTGTGGTACCGTACCGGGTACCCAGTAATCCAGTCTATGTCGATCATAGGCATACTTGTTTTCCGTTTGGGGCATGAAATTAAAATCTTCCATATGTCAGGATATTGACTCGCTTTTAGGTCCCCCAGACACATCTTCAAAATATGGTGAGTTTTGTTTTTTGTTTTTTTTTCTCCTCTTTCAACACAGACAAACGAGCCTAGTGCAACATAAGAAAAGTTGACGATCCTTTTTCCGGAAGGCCAACTATTATTGGAGGACAGGTGAAAGGGGACTGCAAAATGTAAATTATAACATGTAGGATTGCATAGGCTACTAGCTATCGGCTAGCGCAAGCATCCAGCTTTAGCCAGTGAACGGTGTGTTCACTGTACATTACAATGGAGTAACGTAGCTCATTGCTTGATCAAGCTGTTAACTCATCGGAATAGACTTTCAACAGATTAATTGCACTGGTTGAATAATAGAAATATATAAATAATTGCAGGCTAGATATTACAAAATAATTGTCTACAGTGTGGCAGACAAAGTATGAACTGAACTATGAAATGAACTAAATAACTTATTAGGATAACGTACAGGCATTGTCCTGATCTGTGATGTATAATAAAATGTTTTTGTTTCTTAGTTGTAGCATTCAGTCAGAACACAGAAAACTGAAGGCAAAAATATCAATTTAAAGTGGCGAGACACATTGCAGGCTGTACCAGCCATATCGTTAGGACAACATCTTATCAGCATTGAACTACAAATTAGTGCTGCGTACTACTCTGAAAGTACTTTGCGTACTTAAAGCAATTGAAATTGGCTATATAAATAAAAGTCTATATGTGGTCACTTACACGTGTGATGAAGTGTTGAATGTACATAAACAATATGGCATATATGGCCTCTTGCTGCATTCATGTGGTTGTTTATGTTACTACACCCCCTTTTAGTTAAAGTGCCTGATCTAGGAGACACATTTTAGGCTGTCCCAGCCGTATCGTTAGGACTTTCAATATTCTTTTTCAAATTTGAATCAAGGCGCCGTCATGAGTCTATAAAGCTATGAAATTGGATATTTACACAAATTGCAAAGGATAAGACAGAAAAATAATATTTTTCATTAAATCCGTAATATAGGACATTCAAATATTTGAGACATTTGACATTATGATAGCTTCATCACACGCAAGGGGCTGCATCATTTTACACCAAGCTCATGGATATATTGCAGTTACTACAGTAACTGTTGACATTTTAAAGCTGTGTTCAACTGATGACTGTAGCGCCCCCTATTGAACAATCTGGATGAAACTTTTTATACATCCTTCAGCCTCTTAGGCTTTCATACACAAAGTTTCATGATTGTGTGACTTTGTTAACCCTGGCTAATTGCTATGGAAAGCTAATTGGACGAATCTTTACTTGTGGTGACCACGCCCTTTGGCCAATCAATGTAGTTTTTCTTGAGCAGATGAAAGCTTCGAAGTCAAGTGGACTTGTGTTTTTTTTGGTATAGCACCCCCATGCGGCCAAATTGGAGAAAACACATGAGGGTATCTTCAGAGCATTTCAAACTTGAGAATCAGATTTGGTTGCGATTGGATTAACCGACTAAGCGATACACCCACTTCCTGTTGGGGTTCCAATACATTTTAATCTGTGGCGGCTATTTTGTTATAGCTGGAAGGAGATATGCCCGTTAGAAAATCACAACTTTGACCTGTTTGACCTTTGACTTGGCTTCAAAGCTGTCAATTTGCCCATCTGTGTGAGTGGAGGAGTTATGGTAACAATAAACAATGTACACACTCTTTGGAACAGGTCAACTACAGTATGTAGTTGTAGTAGTAGTACAGCACATCACTGCGGTGCAGCAAATAAAAATGTGCAGAAGCAACTGTGTAACGCAATGCGGAGAAAAAGATGCTAAAAAATGATCCACAAGCAGTGTCCAATCGCCTTTAGCAATAGTTTGTTATATTATGTTTGTAATATTATCCATAACATAGGACAGTAGCCATGACATTTATCAACAATTCAGGCAAGCAACAAAGTTATGATTAACAGTGAGCCGGATCGATCAAATGGGGGCATAGTTAAAACTATTAATTTTAAATAATTTCTACAGTAATTTACAGTGAGATTAAAACAAATATTAAAATCCATCTGTTTGTTTATTATCAGTAGACTCTTACTACTGCAGCTTTACTAAACAGGCTAGGCATATCACATTGTATATCTCATAAAGAGGTAGCAATAAATTGCATCCAATAGTGTCTATGAAGCTTAGGCTACGTTTGGGAAGCAGGCTGTCTATGTTTAACTAGGCCTATTGTAAATAACCCTTAGTTAAACATAATGCCATAGGCTATTCAAGTTGAATATCTGACTAATGTATAGTTCGTTGTATTTTACGCGCACACGCACGCACACGACTTAATTTAAGATTTATTTTCGTTGACGAAACAAGACGAAAACGTTGGTGGTATAATTTAAATGTAAAAACTCTGCCTGCATATATCCTTAGTATCCATAGTTTCATACTTAAATGTAAAAACTCTGCCTGTGTATGATTTTCCGTAATTGCACACAAGTGTTCAGGCTGCCGGCTGGCGAGACTGTATGATCAACCGTAACTGCACACATAAGTATGCAACACAATGTCAAATTTGGCAGGCGAGGCGGTCTTGTCACGATCACGATCACATTACTGCAGTGCCGGATAACTACTCTAGCTCTACAGTACGGTAGGATAATCTGACAAGGCAGGACAGATTGACAGAAAACCAGATCGATTTCATATGCACGTTAACACATAGCCTACAGCGCTAATCTGGATTCCTTACCTTATAGTTTCCTTCCATGTTCAAATGTTTTGTCGGACGAAACATTTGACGACAGAAATGGTCAATAATCTGTCGCTAGAAGACACCCAGTTGCTAGTCTACGCCTTGGTGTAGTTCTATCTTAATACGCAAGCAGCGTCAGCACGAGCCTGGGGGAGAGGTCGTTTGACTACCAGAAACCTCTAATTCATTGAATTTACACAATATGTGCTATATCGTGATATGTAATGTTATTGGAATATACAATTATCAGGAAATTTGATTTTGGTCGTATCGCACAACTCTAGGTATAACCTCAACCAGTGTTTCAGTTCTTCTATAGATTTTTCTGCAAACACAGGTCATGGCAAAGTACTGCTGCTTTAGGAGTGCTATGCTGCTGAAGCATACCTGGATGAGACGTTCTCTCCTCAGGGCGTACTTTCCTCTAAGGCCAGCCTTTTCACCCTGCTCCTCCTTCTCCCTTTTTGCTTGCCTCTCCAACTTCTGCAGCCTCTCCACCTCCAGCTCTGCCTCCTTACAGGCATTTGGCTGTGGATACATGGAGAAGGTCACACTTTGCATACGGAGGGAAGAGAATCTGATACATGAGTCAGTGAGACACAGCTTCTGAGAAGTACCAGTGGACCTCACCTGGACTGTGTCCACCTCCCGGTCAACTGCAGTCATAAGCATATGATAGTGGGTTGCAGAAAAGGCATTCAAATCTGTGTTCCTCACGATGTGTGGCTTCCTAGGCTCAATGTTCTGTATGCACAGGGGAAAACAGGAGTTACCACATCAGCACAGCTACCGTGTTACTTGAAGCTGCAATAGATTACAAAGGTTTTGCCTTTGATAAAGAAATATGTCAGTATCTCCATTCACTTTGGTAGCCTGGCAAATCACCTCGATGGGGTTAAGCGGTGGGGGCGGAAGGCTGGCCACTCTAGCTGATCTTTCATTTTCAGCCTGGAGCGCCTTCTTTCTCGCCTTGATAGCACTAATGATACAAAGAACAGACGTGAATAAATCCACAGAAATAATACTGAAAGCCGTCAATCTAACCTCTGTGCATGCCATGTTCACCGTTTCTGCTCCTCATTGTCTTGCTGACGCTGTAATTTAAGCTCTTTCAGGGCTTCTTGGTAGCGGCCTTCTGCTTTTAACCGATTGTCTTCCTCACGCTGGGCTATAGCTTCCCAATCTGGTTCCTAGGGTAAAGCAATCACAGTGACTCACAGCTTAGCAGTCAAATGTACAGAAGGTGTCCATCTGCCATTTCACCAAAGAAAGAATCATCCTACACACATTTTCTTTGGCACTGCGGTGTCCCTGACCAATGATTTGGAGGCTCTCCTGGTAAACCCTCTGCAGGTTCTCAATTTTCTCCTTCTGTTGACACTCCCAGTTTTCTCTTAACTGCTCCGCCAGGTTCTGGAGCTCCTGCTCCTGCCTCCGCTGGACCAGTTTCCGAATCTGCAATGCGTTATAGCGTTCCTGCTCACGCACCTGCAACAGTGGCACATGGACCAAGGCAAAGCAGAGGAACATTGTAGACAGGAATTGTGTCGAAGAAATAATGTCCTAACTAGATAGATACATTTAAAATAAAGTATCACTTTATTATAATGCTGTCTTTAAGATCAAGGAAATAGCAATTTTGATTCTTTTCTCAAAACAGTTCTGATAATTTCGGCACTAGAAGATTTGACAACACTGATCTGACAACACAAAGTTAACAGGGCTTCAGTGTCACATTTAATTTTGTAATAGAATATTGACTATATCGGCACAAGTGAAGTATGAGATATTAAGCAAATATTCTTAGATTTACAAACTGTATTGCAATTCAATATCACGCTGTCGAAAAGAAAAAAAGAAAAGCAGGGGATCCTGTTTTTAACTTAGTAGGCCTGAAAAGAAAAAGGGCTTAACCTTAAATTATCTGCAACATAATTTTTTTCCCCCCCACTATTGATATTGTTTAGGTATGTAGTTGAACAGACTAAACGTATACAACAATCTAATTATTGGAAATATTGAATATAGCACATGAATAATAATTAATGAATAGGCTTCAATGGGAAATAGGTCAATGTGCCAAAGAATTTGCTGCCCATCTTTCAATATGAAAATTTGTGGCATGAATAACACCAAAAAACAGTCTTTGTACATTTATTTATTTTGTAATAATCTATGATAATTGATCAATAACTTTGCACTAATTAGCATATTATGGAGTACCGAATGTATTCCCAGTATAATAAGTCCAGAGGAACTTTATATTTTACTGTGATTATTAATTAACTGGTCAGTAATAGCAAAAGTGATTCATAATAGTAAAAGTTATTTGGGAAAGAATATAAACAAAATGTGTAAATTATATTCACAAAACCAAATAATCACAAAATAACTTGAGTCGGACTTATTCATATTTTGGATCGTTATGCTTGCCAAAATATATTTTCACATGAATGTAATTATTTGACAATGGTTGGCAAAGAATATTTGCAAGAGTTCTAGTCAGATACTGCAAGCTAATTCATATTCTCCTCGCATTTCACTATCTTACTGTTCTGTGTGTGCCAAAAATATAAACAGATGCTTCTCAACAGCCCTGACACAGTCACAAACTTGTAGTACTACCAGAGTGCTTTGCTAGTTCACAATGCATTTCAACGTGTAAGGCGGCGTAGCAGAGGAATATTGTTTTGATTTGAGCTCGAAGTTAGCAAGCGTTCTCAAGAATGACTTAAAGGCCCTGATCACACAGGACACTTTATGCACCGGGAGGCGTCTTTTAAAATTGTGTTATATTGGCAGAAGGCGTTTTGCATGCTGCTTATGCACCATGGGCGCCTCGCTTATTAGACGCCGGCTGTGCCTTGCATTAGAAGAAGCACTGAGCACCTGGAGTTGAAAAATATTCAACTCTGAGCAGAAAAGCACCCAACGTCATCTGCGTTTTTTTTCTGTTATCCAATCGAATGATCTGAGAAGCGGGCATGTTTACTGTTACCCCACACCGCATTCACGAGTAGAAGAGTAAGGTTAGAAAACTATCATTGTTTTAGCAGGGCTAGCTAGCATCACACAGACAGACAGACAGACAGACAGACAGACACACACACATATATATACATACATATACACACACACATACATATACACACACATACATATACACACACACACTTTGTCTATTTGCTTATTGCCTATTTATTTATTTGTTTACATATAATTGTGCTATTTTCAAAACTAACCATCAGTTGATTTTTGTAGACTTTTAGTATGTTAAAGTTAAAACTAAACAATAAGCAAGGTGAAAAAAAAAGCCAGTTTCAGATACTTTACCTCTTTCGGCTATTTTTCTTGGATTTAAGGCCTAGCCACAATTAGCCTGGATCCGCCAGACTATTGGTCTCAGCACAATTTCTTTTCACTAAAGCCACTTTCACACATGCTGTATAACCCTGTACTTTACAGGGTCAGTTCCTGCATGGGGTTGTGTGAACAGGAACAGCGGTCAAAAAAAAAGTTTATCTGCTCCCCAAATTTCCCATATCGTGACCTTTTCACACATTGTTCCTGGTAAATTACTGCATGACCATGCAGGCACAGCTAGTGATTTTCTCTATTCAGACATGCAGCTCAATCCAATACCTCTTGTGCCTGTTCATACATGCCGTGGTTAATCCATCATAGTACAATCAGTAGAGTAGAATAGCCTGAACAGTCCAGCATATGGATGCAACCAATCACGTAAACAAAAAACTTTTCAGGAGACGTCAGTAACCAGCTTACTTTTGAGATTGCTTCTTGCAATTTGTGTTTCTAAATAAAATATATGCACCATTTTCATATGTCCTATCTTTTAGGCCTACCCATGCATGGATTATTAGAACGATTTTACACCGCTGACGGCTATTATAGCATGTTGGAGCGGATGTCTTGCTACACTATGGCATGTAAATTATTAGCTTCCTATTCTAAACAAGCATAATAATACAATTAAAATAATGAAGCAAATCTATTCATTACAGCAATATTGTTCACATGAAACACACCAAATGCCATACCGGCATTTTCCATGGAATGTTACTAGGTCGCAACGTGGGAAGTTTGGGGAACAAATAAACAGGTTTTTCGACTCCTGTTCACACATTATAGGAACTATCTGACCCTGTCAAATGCAAGGTTATACAGCATGTGTGAAAAGGGATCAACATTCCATGGAAAATGCTGGTATGGCTGAGATGTGAACAAAAGAAGAACCAAGAAGCATTCACGTGGCGTGAGCAAAACAATCACAAGGAGAGTTTCCTTGGCCGTTATTTTCACTATACATGCTGCCACTCTGATGTCATTAGGGAAGAAAATGTATCTTTCCATAGTAACGCGGATGACACACTGTACATCTCTACTGAACCAAATGATCCTGCAGATTTAAAATGTATTATTTATTTCGGTAAGTAATAAATGGTTAAGTAATAACTTCATAAAGTTAAATGAAGCCAAAAGTGAAATCCTACTTGTTGGTTCTAAATCAAAACGGGACATTTTTGCTAAACTAGGAAATCTAAAACCCTGGGTAAAATAAAATCAGAGGTTACAGATCTTGGATTTCAGTTGAACTCAAATCTAAGATTTAAGTCCCACATCAACAGGGTAGTGAAAATATAACTTCTTTCATCTGGGAAATATAGCTAGTCATTTTTAAATAAAAGATGCCGAAAAACGTATCCATGCTTTTGTATCTAGCCAACTTGACTACTATAATTTGCTGTTCAACTGCCTCCTATAAAAATCTATTGAGAAACTACAGCTAATAAAAACTCTGCAGCTAGGCTTTTAAAAAGAGCTAAGAGAATACATATTACTCCAGTATTGGCCAACCTGCAATGGAGACTGCATGCAGAATAGATTTTAAGGTACTTCTCCTTACATATAAGGCGCATGGGCTAGGACTAGGGATACGGATTGTTAATTTGTATTGATACCTTTTTCAAGACCTTGTAATGACCCGAGTCTTTATCGATACCACATTAATACTTTTCTATTTGAATGAATTTTCAAAGCCTATGAAATCTCCTATAAAACTACAGCTGCGGAAAGAATTCAGAGACCACTGCAGCAGTTTCTTTATTTATTTATTTATTTATTTATTTATATAAACTATATATTTTCTATTTATAAATATTTATTTTTTACTTACCAGTATGGAATATGTATTTTTAGTATGTACATTTATGTCATTTTTTATTTTAAACAGTATATATATTTTAAATATTTAAAAAAAATAATGTGCAGTATCATTTTATTTATTTCCATGGCTGTGAATATTTTAGAAATAAAAAAGGTATAAACAAATTAGTGTTCTGTTTATTTGTATTTTACCTTCATAGAAACAAGAAATGTGAAATCACTATCAAATAAAAACTCTGCTTTGTCATTTTCTTTCTAGCTTTTTTAATGGCTATATTTATGTCCGCCAGTAGGTGTCAGTAGCGGTTCTGAAATGCCATTGACTGGCGCTATGATTAGTCCCATGAATTAGTAAAGTAAACAGCCCAAGACAGAAGACCCGACTGTGATAGTGAAGGAAGCCTACAATATTACGTAATATTAAGCTTTTCTGTTACATTTAGGAGGGTTATACATAAGAGAATCATATCACGGTTACTCAAAAAAGTTATCACAAATGTATTTAATTATTTCCCAGCCCTACTTCTTAGCACACACACACGTTGTTAATAATCCTTCCAGTTCGAGCTCGTATCCATTTTTAGGCCTATCGCACTAGTCTCGTTAGCAGTATCGATATGCTCAGACCTTATTGATTTTCGTGTTTTGAGAAATTTGGAACCGGTCCTTAAAGAACCGGTTCTCCATCCTCATCCCTATCTAGGACCAAACTATATCGTTGTACCAATTGTATTTATAAGATCATTGACTTTTCAAGTAGCAGTACTTACAAAAATATAATGTAACTGTAACTTATATAGAAAGGCAGGTTAAGTTAAGATTGGTGTAACTGAATGTGCATGCATAATAAAATCCTTGCAAGGCATAGTTTGATCGTAATTATGGATCTCCTGGCGAGACTCCGGTAAAGAGTCATATGTAGTTTTGACTAACGAGTAGTCAAAACGTGTTTTTTCGACAGCGGAAGTTTCTATAAAATTATATGTTTAACGATATAACTAAAAACTTTTACATTTGTATTTGCTGGCAGTAGCTAGCAGTTAGCCGTCCTCCACTCTGAGGAGATATTTTTTTAATTTTGTCCAGAATCGCAAAGCATTGTGGGTTAGTTGTATGCAAGCAGTGTGCATCCAATGACTACTTCGAAACAATCAGTAGGCATTAAGGGTGTAACAGTTCTGAAACCAAAACAGCGATAAAAACGTCCATGGTTTCGTGTTGCCGAACATGTGTTGTGCCAAAAAGTGATTTCCTGACAGAAAGTGATTTTGCGCGCTCCCGCGGAGAGCAGCCTGGGTTAGAGGGTCACATTTCTAACCCTAGTAATTTTTTTTGAAATATTAACAATGATATTACACGTCTACATACCAAACACACAAACGTCGCAAATAGTAGCACATTGCCTATATAAATCGTCATGAATTATTATAAAACTGCAAACATTTATATGGCCACAATTTTTTTACAATAAGCAAAAGTGTCACACCTTTGCTATTAGTAGACAATAACTCAGATTAATTCGCACGTTTTGTTTTATTGATCAAGAAAACCGCAGCTGTAGACTATAGCGATTCAGCTTTAACAGGCTGCCGTCCGCGGGAGCGCGCAAAATCACTTTTTGTCAGGAAATCACTTTTGGCACAATACCGGAATACAGAACCGCGGTCCACAAAAACACACTCAACCTGCAGCCGGTTGAGCTCTCATATAGGTATTTTTTCCTCGTTTTCTTCTTCTTGGTACCGTAATTGTGCTGCTACTTAAATACACAATTCGTGAAAATATAATTTGATGTACCGTAGTACATGTAATTTTCACTGACAATTATTGCTGATGTTGTAGTTGTACATTGTATGGTTTATTAATTAAAATGAAATACTATAATATCAAACCTGCTGTACTCGAAGCTTCCTCCTCCTCTCATATTCATCTCGTATGAGTTGTGCTTCTTCGTTAGGACTCAACCTCAA
Organism: Forbesichthys agassizii; assembly: GCA_026546735.1. Classification (NCBI taxonomy): domain Eukaryota; kingdom Metazoa; phylum Chordata; class Actinopteri; order Percopsiformes; family Amblyopsidae; genus Forbesichthys; species Forbesichthys agassizii. The sequence goes on along the minus strand of JAODLL010000447.1, from coordinate 581 downwards.
TTTCGCCACTTTTCTCTTCATTGTGTAACGCGTTAATACGGTACGTATTTCAGATACCGGTAGATAACATTGACAAACAAAGAACAGGAACCAGAAGGAGCCAAATTGGTTAGCTTAGCTGCCATGCAACTTGGACAAGTGCAACACTTGCCCATTCGCAATCCCAACCAATAAATACGTCTAAAGCAGACATGTTACGAGATGGACTGAGAACATATTTAACCACAATTCCCTTTCCAAAATATAAGGAAGAACTAATAAAATCGTACAATTGTATTTACCGTACGAGAAACCATCCATGACAACAAGACAAGTTCCGTTAATTTGGTCACATCCGGCGGTTTAAATTCTGCGCTTCGTTCATATTTAAAGGGGAAATGAAACACTAATGGCGATGCTACATCGGCCGCGTAGCGTGAGTGGAGCTTATCAATCACTCTTTATTTCTATAGCACTTTTCATACAAATTCATGTAACACAAAGTGCTTCACACTACAACGTAATTAAAAACAATACAATATATAAAAAATAAAGTAATACCACCACTCACGTTACACTCATCATCCCAACCCTCCAATCAC
>JAODLL010000446.1:0-14014 GCA_026546735.1 Forbesichthys agassizii | reverse complement strand
ATGAAAACAAGCAAATGTACTGGGAGAACACTGCCAAGTTTGAAACTCTGAAAGTGTGTGTTCGTAACACCGTAAAATGAGACCTACAGTGCTACAGAAATAAATCTCAAATACAAAGTAGTGTTTTCAGAGATTGGAACATTTTTTTTAGAGATTGGAATTCTTTTTTCGTGCATTCAAATTCGATTTCGAGGTTTCACGACCTTTCAAACCTTATTTTTTCGATTTCGAATTGTGGCAGGATTCTCATCCCATATACTTCTACACAGCCCTAGCTCCGTGAATAGGAGCATACAGAAAGTGGCGAACACAGCTCACATTAGCAATGCCACTTGGCTTCACAATGCGATCCAATGTGTGGGGGCGGAGCCCTATTTTGAAGTTAGCAAGCATTCTGGAGAATGACTAACCCTGCTTTTAAGAGGCAGTTTGCTTTTGAATCATATGCATGTATTCATGTACACATTTACGTTTACCATGAAGTACCACCCTGCTCTGTGACACATCATCTGTAGCTCCTGTTTGAACTATATAGCATTATTATTTTTAAGTGCATCTTATACATACAGTCTGACTGGCGTTTGTTAAACTAACGTCAAATCAGTTTCAGTCTTTGACTGTTACTCTAATACTGCCTGTGTGCGTCATGGCCAGAAATATGTTTTCCCATTAAGGGGCAATAATTGTCAGTACCGGGAGATTGGGAGTTGCCAATCTTCTGGAGCTGATCTCTTAAGCCCTCTAATCATTTACCAGCACTATTCTCTCAAGATAATACAGCGATGGAAAGGAAATAAGACATTTAGTTGTCATAGCAGCGGATAATTGACAGGTGCAGAAGCGGTCCAAATAAAACAGGTGAGCTCTGACAATAATGTCAAGCACAAAGTGTGATCATAGACTGAGATCCAATTCTAACACACGCACACACACACGCACACATGCATACACACGCACACACACGCACACACACACGCGCAGAGGCAAGTCACAACCATTATTTGTAAGCCACCCTGCATGAACGAGGCTGGTTGCTTGAGTGATGGGTAAGTCAGCCACACAATGGAGGCCTAATCATCTCCTCTCTGGTGGGCATTGACAGCTAGCTGCCCACCTCTTAGCCTGCCTCTGATGGACGTGACAGACAGACAGACAAGTTGACAAGGATGTCATAATCTGTCTACCTGCTCCTTAACACTGTACCTGTTAGCATCCTGTAACAAGATGTCTACCTGCTCCTTAACACTGTTAGCATCCTGTAAAAACATGTTTACATGCTCCTTAACACTGTATATCTGTTCCTGTAAATTGCTTTGGATAAAATAATCCTCTAAATGTAGAGGAAAACATTCCTCATCATTGGAACAAATTGTAGGGTGAAGAGAAGTTTTTCAGAGTCTGGCTTTGTCAAGACCCACCTATTTGACAGGAGAGGTATTTTGATTGACATGCACCACAACCAACTATCTAACTCAATGACCAAGTCGGACGTTAAACTTACCCAGAGCAGTCTGGCACTAGCATTGCACCAGAATTACGGATACAGACTAGTACAGTACCACTTCCCAAAAGTACTGTCGAGCTTACGAGGGTATCTCAGATGTTCAGCACTGAGTTGCAAATGTGACGTAGTGCTGATGGACGGAACAGGCTGAGACTAGGTGAACAGTGACTTCTAGTAATGGCTGTTCTGGGCAGCTCTCAGTACTTCAGACAGTGCATGTACTGTTTGTTCTTTAATATAATTGAGAACTTAAGAATTGTCGGATGCTTCTATTGTGTTATGTCCAGACGTGTCATTTATTTTCCTTCCGGAGATAGTTGCTGCGTGATACGGCATTGCTCGCGACGGCACCCTGCCGTTAAGTCTGCTTGTTATAGCAGAGATGTTATGGCTGTTTGCACAAGGCCCATCTTGGCCACTGTGTGTGTGTGTGTTGAGGGCCGATAGCATTCAGCAGGTCTTGCTAGCATCATCTGTCTTTTCCCTGAAGCGCTGCCGAAACATGGATATATACTCCTAGCGCCATTGTGGAGCCTCGATGTGGCGTGAAGGTGATCGAAACGAGCGCTTCTCCTGGTTCCCGCCGTGCGCTAGCAGGTGCGGACGGAGATAAGTGTTCCTGTGGCCTCTTGTTTTCAGGGAGGCACAGCACGTCTCCTTCTGAGGGGGAGGCCATTCTCTCACCTCCCACCGGAGGGGGGAGGGAGATTGAGGTTAAGAGGGGGGTGGGGGAGCATTCATGTGAGAACACCATCGGGAGCTCGCTGGGAGGTTTCCCTCGGAAAATTACCCTCAATCCAATTTCAGATGGAGAGAATAAGAAGAAAGCAAATGAGAAAACTCCAAAGTGCTGACATTTGATGAGAGAGAGTTAATGTCAAAGATACATTAAGCAGAAATGACTAAACCATTATACAAATAAAGGCTTTTTAACAGCATAGAATAACTACTTTTCTTAACTCTTGTATTTAACTATGAACTGTTGTTTCGTATGAAAGCTATTAACGCGCTGGATATTGTTGCTTTCTAAAGCATGTGGACTGCAGTTCCGTCTTGTGGCCAGAGAGGGCCCCAGGTGGGCCACTTCGCTGGATATTAAAAAACATCTCACCATGTCGCACCGTTGAGCATTTGTGGGACAAAGTGTGTGCTGCCTCACAATAAGCCTGGAGAGGGCAGAAGGACACTCTGAGAGCAGCGCTTTGTCTCGCTCTAGGAACCCTGACAGGTTATGAGCGGGCCTGTTGCATTTTATGAGGGCTGGAGGCAGATCAATTTGTCCCCCAGCGGGTATCACCAGCATCATGGCTAGCTCGACGACTCCGAAAACAGCCAATGCAGCAGGAAATGGCTTCGGCCCAAAAAATAAGGCACCGTGGGACATTTGATTATGGGACCATTTCAGCTGCTGCAGATGCCCCAGATCTCCCCAGGCACCAGGGTTTAAGTTTGTAGCTGCCACGTAGCTGCCTGCCCACACAAACACACCATGCACACGGACATCGCTCTGTTCTATTGCAGCAATCATGCATTCTGCACAGTCGCTTCATGGAATTGAACGTTACTCAGAAATAAATGTTTGAAAAGTCAATGGATGATTTTAGATGTCCAAGAGATAAAGACAGAAAACGCCACCATCTCTGCCTTGAAGCCACATCTAATAATAGACAGTCAATAACATAATTGTTCAATATCAAGTCTGAGGCTGAGTTTAGTTTTTGTTTTTGTTTAGTAGGATGATTGCTTTTTGCTAGTAGGCCTAGTTTTCATCATGAAGCAATATTGTGTACATATACAGTATATAATATTGTGTTGCGTTGAGACTTGACAATGAGATTAGATCGTTGCCACCGCTCACGTCCAAATAGGACCGGATTGATAAATGCCGACCTTTGCGTGAAAATGATCGTACGCACAGATTTCTGCCGTACGCACGTTTCATATATGAGGGCTATTAAGAGCCCCAACTGCCAGGTAAAGGAATCCTGTAACTATCAGAAGGCTTCAGCGCTGTCTTTGGTTTTGAACAATGACAAATAGGCTGCAGTTGTGCTGACGCAATTGTGCTTTTGTAATTTTTAATTTCTCTCTCACATTGCTGGTAAAGTTGCAGTTCAAGTTGCAGAAGCTTCTGCAACTTCTTCTCATAGACCTTACGAGTAACATATGGTTAAAGGTAGACAGCAGTCTATTGGCATTGGTATAAGATAATAGATACATTTTGAGTGGATTTAGGGGAGGGGCCTCGAGCTCCGACTTTGCGGGAAGGGAAGATCCCGGCCACTACTTGTTCCGTGTGCAATGAGGAATTTGTTGGAAAATTCAAGGACGTGACTCTGGCTGCTAACAGGTCTTGTCCAAGCAATAAATATCGACAGTTTCACTTCCCGAAAGTCAGAGAGTCCTGTATTAATCTTACAGGGTACACCATAGTGCGAATGGATGGAGGAGGCTCAGAATAATGGGGACTGAATTCCCTTTGGAGCCAGCCCCAAGTGGCCATTCGAGGAACTGCAGGTGATTTTTTTCACTGGCTGGATTGGTCGGGTCCATCTTGTGCCCTGTGTGGACAGGCAGCACGTCACGCAAACCTGTCCTGACAGGTGTGTATGTAGGCAGACAGGTGGGCTGTGATGCTGTCCACTTCCATCCAGAGCCGGATCACACCCCCCGGCTCCAGGTGCTAGCCATGCTAATGGATGCCGCAGACGGACAATAATGGAACACAGGTGAATATGAATAGAATACTACTGAAGAGACACACACACAACAAAGGTTGTCTGTGTGTGTGTGTGTGGGGGGGGGGGGGGTCATTTCATAATATTGACTATCCTAGGGGATATAGGGTTAGTGATGTGTTAGTATTACAAGTAATAATATGATGTATATCTACAGACCCATGTTATACGCCATCAAGTTCCATTTGATGTATTTCTTCTAACTATTTTATATTCCATATGTTGTTTATTTCTGTATTTTCTTCTGGGAAGCATGGTTGTGTCTGTATTCCCTCCTCTGTGAAGCACTTTGAGCTGCAGTTCTAATAAAATGTAGTCTTATTAATATTATATGATATGTTATGTCCAATATAGTATATGCTGAAACTAATTCATACTAGTTATAAAAATGTGACTAAAAGCTCTGGTATCTGGTTTGTATCACCAGTGTGATGATTCTTTGTCTAACATCATGTGAACTGTCGGCTGGTTGCCCCGGGTAACAGGAATAACCGGCAACAGCAGCACGTTTCACTCCGTACCACCATGACAATGATATAGTATAGTCTTCTGTTATTGTACAAGTCATCCTGTCTGCTGTCTGTCTGGTCGCTGCTCTCACAGAGCCAGGACATTCAGTGTGCCCCTTTGCATCTCTCCGTCAGACACTTTCACAGCGTCTATTGATCTGCCATTGATCCAGGAGCTTTCATCACAATGTGTCAGCCAGTCTGCTTACGATAAGCACACTAGCACGTTATCGTACACTAATCAATATGATTGATTAGCGCGGTATTACTGTGATAGCGTGCCAGGTTAGTTATCAATTATCTCCTGCTGGGTTAATTGGGTGCAACTGGTTGAACACAGAGAGAGAGAGAGAGAGAGAGGGAGATAGAGACGTTGATTACAACAGCCTTTAAAGTGAGCAGTTGTTTAAAGCATTTAGTTTTATTAATGTAGTTTGTAGGCCCTATACTGTATATAGCATAGACTGCACAGTAGCCTGTGTTGGCTCTGTTTTGTAAGCAGCCCAAAGACATCGGGCACAATAACGGGCCTCTGTTTAAAATGCATTAGCAAAGGTTTCGGTGGTGGGTGGGGGTGCAAAAAACGTTAGCATTTCATGGTGTACGGTGAGAACGAACACGATTGGACAGATTACATTTCTTGACAGTGTCATGGAAGAGCGTATGTGAGTGACAACGGAAGCTAACTTTGGGTGTTTGGCTAGCTGGTGCAAACATGCACCTCAGGCACAGACCAGCCCTGGAACCATAACGCCCCCGTGTGAATGAACGTCAACATGAATTAGTGCAATAATCGCAGTCGCATTCACCAGGTGGTCGTTACTTATAGTTTATTATGCTCCACATAGTGTACATGTTCATACAAGCTGACATCCAATACACTGTCAAAAATGCACAAGTAATACTTTGCAAAGATTAAGATTTACATTGGAAGAATTATTCAACTAAAGCAAACGTTTGAGTAACATTGCACATACAGTTTTCAAACATATATGAACAGTAGAAACATAGAACCAAACCCCAAATTTGATCTTGATGGTTTAGTTTGTTAACATATTCACATTCATTATTTTTATATTTATATACATTCTATATTATATATATATTCTATATTTTAAACATTGCTTTATCAAAACACTTTTCCTGTAAGATTTACAATACAATCTGATAGTGAAGAATATGTCTGCTGTCCAATTACCTGTGTGGGTTTTGTCTTCATGGAACATGCCACCATGCATTAATGTCCTCATTAACATGCAGCAATGTAAAGCCCCCCCCCTCTCCCAACCTGTGATGGGTGTCCTGCCAGCAACACTGGACCTGCTGTGCTCCATTAAAGGTGGTGTCAGCGATTGTAAGATAATACACTTTTTTGTGAAAATCAGGTAACCTACCTGCCAGTTCTGTTGATCGAATATCAACAGGCTTTGTCCAGAACCCCTGACTCCACCTTCAAGGAGCGTTGACGACAACGGAGTTAACCCGCCCAGACCCCCCCCCCCCCCCCCCTCCCCCACCGCCTGCACTGCATCAGGCATAATGGATGATAGGAACTTGAAGCCAATAAATACAGTTCAGTCATTGAGGAGCTTTAATCCATCCAAAGTGAGAGGACAGAGGTGGAATTACAAGTGTTTTGGCTAGAAGTTATTGACTCAGACTGTTGCAATATTCTCTCTGCCCAAGAGGGGGTGCTATATATTCTAGGTTTTTACATCAGCCATGCTGACTGGGTGGCGCATAAGTGGAAGAGACCTGCCAGGCCCTGTGGTGATTTTTAAGGATATGATGTGTAGAGCCTTTTTCAGACCATAAAATGTAATAGAATTTTGTCAAATATTAACATCAGCTCAAAAATGTAATGTTATGTGTATCTAGGCAAGTTGTCGAGGAAATGCAGGGAGTCGTATAGGGTGTTCAAGGTCGAAAACGTACAGTTAGGGTTTGACTTTATGAAGTATGACGAAACAACTCCTCTGTACTCCTGAAACGCCTCGGCCTGGTTGCATGCATGAAAACAGCCGACTGTTTTCTACCGATCCTCATCACTGTTTTATATGACTTAGTGGTTCTTAGTGGTTGCTGCCATTCCCACTTCAGAGCTTATCATTTGATTATCTTAACTCAAATGTGCATTTGTCACTCAGTACTTTTATATTAGAATGCAAACAGATGTGCTTCAGAGAGACGTGTAGCTATATGTCACGGTTATGTTACACTGATGTTCTGTATACTGTCCAAAAGTGTAAGTGACAGTTGATGTAAAAAGTGTTGGACAGATTGTATTTTTACGGAGCCCCTTAGGAGGGAAAAAAAAGTCAGGGAATATAAATATAAATATAAAAACCAATAAGAAAAAAAATGTTGAGATTACTTTTTTTTTCACAGTAAAAAATAAAAAATAAATAATAAATAAAAGAAAAAAATATTGTAATGAAAGGATTTTTTTTTTTCCAAGAGAGAGAGAGAGAGAGAGAAAGAGACCTGCTGTCTGTTAACTTAACTGTTAACTGTTCATTAACATGGTTGGTATAATTATATTGATTGGTTTAATCAGATGCAGTAAAGATTGAATTATCACTTCCCGCATAATAAGTCCTCTAATAATGTTATGCTTCAACGATCCTATTAGCTTCCAGTTGCTGCCTGCACCCACGTTACACCACCATCAGCTGTGACAGAGACTTACAGCACGCATTAAGACCCCAAAGCTTATTATTGGTTTCAAATTAAACCAACTGTGAATGGGGGAAAATGGGGGGAAAATGGTATGCCTCAATGACTCATATAATATTTGACTCGTATAAACTAGTACATTTTTTTGTCCTTAGTTATGTAAATAATTAATGTAAATAGTTTTTACTTTAATTCATTCATTTATTGTTCTTCTCTAATGATTTTGAGCATGGCACCCATACAACGTGACACAATCCCTCCCTATTTCTAACTCGTACATACTTGTGTTTAAGTGTCTAACTTCAACAGGGATTCGTGCACCGTAAACCCATAGATGTTCTCTTAGAGTTGACGATTTCTCCCTCCAGTTTGTCTTTGTAAAATGTTTTGTCTGCTCCCATTTGCTTTGTCACGACGGCCTTGGACTGTATAGCTGTAGTCTAGCGGTGTGTTCGATTCCCAACAAGCTTAGCCTTCTGAGCATCCTGCAGCAAGATGTCTGATCCCTACCCCTGCTCCTTAACGCATTGAATGTGCTCACTGCTGCTCACGTAGGATAAAAGCATCTCCTAAATTGCCTGAGTGGAATTTTAAGCAGGGTGATATTGTAATGCACCTGTTTTCTCAGATCACAGATCTCAATCTCACCTGCGATACCGTAACTATCCAGGAACAACCTCCTTCATCCAGCTGAAACCTCAGCGTGGAGCAGGAGCAGCTCCTGGCGTGGAGCAGATGCAGCTCCTGGTGTGGAGCAGGAGCAGCTCCTGGCGTGGAGCAGGAGCAGCTCCTGGCGTGGAGCAGGAGCAGCTCCTGGCAAAGGCTGACCACCATGTCTTCTTCCTCCCTCTGTAGTCAGAGACCAGGCTGTGGTCCCCTGAAGAAGACAGCTCTGGCTCTGCACCGTGCCTCCATGGGGGGGCTGCAGGCCCAGGCTGACCCTGTGTCCCCCCCCAGCTCAGTTCCATGAACACAGCTCCCGCTACACGATTATGACCTCACATTGAGTCTGTCCCACAAGCAGACAAGCCTTGAAGAACGCAGGAAGAACGTGTTCCAGGACTTAGAGATGTACAGATGTCTCTGAGGAGGTCTGGAGATGATTATAGGCTGACTGTGACCCCCCAAACCTCCATTAAGAAGCTTGTGAACCTCACATTGTGTGTGTAGGGGGGGCTTGACATTCTTGTCATACAAATGAATACTTTGTAGGAATATACAGTGTGTGTGTGTGTTTATATAGTTTACACTGTACACATATTTATATACACTTCATATTAAAATCCAACCATCGATCGTGTAATAACCTCCCTTCCCCTCTTCGCCCAGGGCTTCAGCATATGTGGGGTTAAAGGTCATGCTGGGGTCATGTCCATGATATGAGGTAAAGGTCACATAGGTTCAAGCACTTTGTGTTACATGAATTTGTATGAAAAGTGCTCTATAAATAAAGATTGATTGATGTACAAGTGGGGTTAAAGGTCATGCTGGGGTCATGTCCATGATATGGGGTAAAGGTCACATAGATTCATGTACATGAAGGGTTAAAGGTCACCTGCGGTCATGTCCATGTAGGTGAAAAAGTCACGGTGGGGGTAAAGGTCAAAGTGGGATCCTGTCCCCATGTCTGGTGGGTGCTGCTACAGACCGCTCACAGCCCAGCCTCCTGTCGGCCTCCTGCAATGCCGTTGGCTGCGGCAGCGGCGGTTGCCGTGGTGACGGTGGTCTTCTTGATGGAGGTGAGACGGATGTGAGAGGTGCTTTGCAGGTAGCTGGCCTCGCGCTCCGGCTTAGACCCCCGGCCGCAACACAGCTGACTGGGAAGTAGCATGGTGTTAGTACGCCTATAGTATCACTACGCCATGATGACACTACGCCATGGTATCACTAGTATCATTACACCTATAGTATCACTACGCCATGGGATCACTAGTATCACTATGCCATGGTATCACTACGCCATGATATTTAATAGTTGTAACCAGAGCCATGTAAAAGAGAGAGTGGCGGAGGTTCGACATTCTTTCTAGGGATGGCACCGAGTACCGATCCTATTCCAGTGTTAAATGAAACGTTAAATTGCAAAGTAAATGACAGCAAATCTCTATTTTTGGACTTTTAGAAGCCTGCTGCTGATAGTGTGGCCTGGGTAGGTTAGACATGGCTGATGCTTGACAGTAGACCTACACGTGTAAATTAATTTAATTGGATTAGGCCCATGGATCGGTTACATTTGTCCAATTATCACCGACACCGATTGAGCTATTTAAATCAGTATCGGACCGATTTCCGACCTCAGTATCATATTGGTGCCATTCCTAATTACTGTAGTTTTCCTTGAGACTCACCTTTCCCGGTCGAGGATTGAGTTTCCCATGTTCTTTCTCCTTGGTGAGCTAAGACACAAAAGAGAAAAGACAAAATGGTTGGGTTAAATTGTGTCCAAGAAAATGTTCTAGAGGACAGTACAGTATCTCATCCTTAAAGTATACAACAAGATAGAGTAAACCTTCAGCGTCAAAATATATATATATATTTTTTTTTTTTAAAGGACTTGCATGAATGATTAAGGTTTTTTGATCCCCGCTGTCAATGCAACTACTAGACCAGAAATACAAAACGCTACTGTTAAATATCATGTCTATCAGGTATTTCCCTATATAGTACAGTATCTACTGTATCTGATAAAATCCCCAAGATATGATTCGCTGCTGACAAAACAAACTTTTTTTTTTTTTAAGTCCCGTTGTTCAACAGGTTCACCTGCCTTCGTTTTGACACAAGCTCTTTGACAGGTCAGACCACTTGGCCTGAACACACACACACACTCACACACACGTGCACACACATAATATTTGTTAGAATCGATGTTTGCATGTTCATCCCAGCATGTGGAAGTATTATACTATGTACACTGATTTACCTAAGGGCTAGAGTGTGTGTGCGTGCGCACGAGTGCGGTCTCAGGTATCTGTTAGCTCGCATGGAGGTAGCTTCAGGCTCACATTACCTTACAATACAAACAGAACCAGTTTGAAAATCAGTAGCAGTAGCAGTCCACTCCTAGCTACTGTATGTAAAATCACCATGGAGATATGATGATCTACTGTATCTGATGTGTTTACAAGAAGCAATTTAATAGAGCAGGGTGACCTCTCTATATACAAAGAACACCGTTAAAAGTTTTAAGTGAAAGCCTGAGGAGCCTGAGGAGTGGAGTCAGGAGCGAGTGACCACCAGAGAAAGCTCACATATGTAAATTAATGTTGCTAAAAATTTTAAATGTCAAATTTCTGTCAGGTTTCCTGTTTGTTTTCTATGCCTGAAGGATTTAGAAAATATATAGAAAATACCGATATATATTGTGTATCGGTATTCAACCTAAATATATCGGGATATTATTTTCAGTCCATATCGCCCAGCCCTAATTCATTGTGCACAATATTTATCTATCAGGCACCTCACCTTCTACCACAGAGAACTAAAACAACTATAGAACTTTGCTCAATAGTTTAAGAGAGACAGAAAAATCCAGTGGTTTCTGTCTGGTGGTGAAACCTGATTCATACAGGTGAGAGACTAACAGGTCTTAACATTGTCAATATCTCTCTGAATGAGATAGGCCGACCATTGTTACAGACTTTCCATTTTCTAAAGAGGATTTACGCAGAGCTGGTTCTCTAAGAAGTAGGTCTTATTGGAACAGTGCACATGTGTCCAACAGTCGCCAACGGCAATCTATTTACTTATGATGAATGTGCTAGCACAAGACTGGCTGAAAATTACATAATTATGAGTTAGCTAAAATAAACCAACTCCATTAATGCAAAAAGCATAAAAAATTAGCAAAATAAAAATATTAGTTTGTTTGATTTTTGTTTAATGTGTGTAAACACCAATGTGATTTACACACTGTATAGTATTAAAGGTCCTGATGTATCAATACACCTACAAAACAGTTGTCCACATTCATGAATTAGTTACCATTAAGTTCATGAATTAGTGTTAAAAAAACACTGAGGTCACCACCAATGTGACAACGGTGCCTTGAACGTACGCCACAGTAGTGATATATTATGTGTATTATCTGTGACTATGTGACACAGAGAACACAGTTAATTCATTTGTTTTCTCTCCTTAAATTTTGAATTTCTGTTTACGTCGCTCCTTAAAAAGTGATATTATAAAATGGATCATTATACGTTTCTGTAGTAGAAGTTTTTTCAAAACCTCCAGTTCAGTCAAGAGTCCACTATAATCAAATCTGATTATATTTGGAGGTAGTAATCTGTTCTGGGAGCTTTTTGTCCTTCCACTGCGTATGGAAAGCCAAAGGTAGCTCACGGAGAGCGGCAAAAAGACCCCCCCTTCCATGAGGTACAGAACAGAGCAAGCATCAATTACCACAGCGTGCCATTGAGTAAGTCAGACACGGCACGAAAGGGGGAGGTGGGGAGGTGGTGGCGAATTGCAATAATGCTCAGCGCCCTGACCAGTTCGGCCAATCGTACGCTCAGTCCTGATCCGCTGAGCGGTCTGGTCAGTGGTCACTGAGATCAGCTGGCAGTAAGCTGACCAGCTGACCATTCAGATAACCTATGCATGGCCGTGCGTGACTTCATGGCTTGCCCGAACAAACGCTAGGCTTGATTTCTGCATGGTATTCTTTTGGCGCACGCGTCACATCTGAGCATACAGTACTTTCAAACACAAGCTGCCCTAGCGTTGCATTTGAATACCAATCCAAGGCACACTTCACTTCTCCCCAACCCCACTTTATTACCCCGCCCCACACCCTTCCGGCACAGAACATCCAGTCTCAGCGAATACCAGCACAGGCACGCAGCACACGTGCACGGAGACCAGAGAACATTAACAACCCCCCCCGCCCCCTCGACCCCCCCGACCCACCCTCACTGTCTAATACACGCAGGAGAACATGATAGGGGGTGTGGCATGCCCGCTGCAGGACCAGACATAGCGGAGCTGGGCGAGGCGAGCAGTCAACAGAGGAGAGCATCTGGAGAATCACCGATGGCTGATCAGTTCAGATCACTCTCAGACACAGAGTCCATTATGGCAGTGGTCCTCAACGTTGGAGTCGTGAGACACAGCGGAGGGGGGCGCAAGATGATCATTTTTAAATGATTAGTAATTGCATATTTTAGCCATATTTGTTAGTAGTAATACAGTTAACATTACTTTGATGTATTCTGCTACTGTACTAGCCTATATTAAAATACTATCAACTCATATTTTGGCTGTTATGCTAAGTCATACCACCTATGGGAATAGCGGGGGTCGCGAATCTCTGGCACTGTTGTTTTGGGGGTCGCGAGCTGAAAGGTTTGGGAACACCTGCATCAGAAGGGAAACTACTACAAAAAAGCACTCAAACAAAATACAACACATACAGTAAAGATGAAACATAAAACACATTTCCACTTCTTACAAAAGACAATTATGCATTTGTGCTTGTCAGATTCTTATTCCATTAAAAAATAAACTCTCACGTATAGGTTGGATCGTGACATCCATCAAGCATCTACAAAAATACTAGCTTCAAGTGCAGTGTAGGTCTATGCCGGCGTATATTAAATTGTTCAAGCTGACCGAACATTAACCACAGCCGGGTCATTAATACGAAAGCAAAATGTGTATTAAATATAGAACATATGTCGGAATATAAAACTTGGAGTGAGCAAGAGGGAGTGAGAGAGAAAAAGAGAGATGCCTATAGTGAGCATGTGTATTAGCTTAAAACACACGCTATGTGTTTGGATGTACAGCCGTGATCTTTGAGTGACAGATAATCCATCCAATAGGCTACAGTTTCCCAGGTTTCAGAAAATGGTAAGAACTGCATTTTCATAAAGTTTCGCTAATTTAATTGAAAGTTTAACTGAGATGTTGATGGGATTTCATGAACGTATTGTTTGACGGACAAAATGGCAGATAGGACCACGCCTGACTTCTGTTAGGACAGACTGCATGTCCAAAACTTTGGCGATGCTGAGTTGTTTTGATCGGACTACCTACTAGAGTCTAGACTATTCAAAATCACTGGCAGTGCCTGAAACGTTATCCCCGTAATTTGTAGGAACTACTGTATGTGTGAATGGAATGTATTCTTTTAGTCAACCGTGACCAAAAATGTGCATATTTTGCTAGGTTGTACACCCATTTGTTAATACTTTTGAGGGACTTAAAACATTTTCCCCTGGGGAAGCATGCCCTGAGAACCCCCTATAAAAAGCTTAGCCCCTCCTATAAATGAATGTCTGGTGATGTCCCTGGTGCAGTCACAACTGATATAAAATAGTGTGTTTCTCTATGGATCTTTTATAGCTTTCAGTTGATAACAAGCGAGACTATTTGCATTGGCAGGGTCATATGAAGAAAGGACACATGTCTGTGACTGAATATAGGCAAACAAGAAGAGAACAACTGCAAGAACTACTGTAAAACTGAGCTATGTAAATAACAGAGTTACGCCAACGGAAGTTCGAAATTGTCAACGTCGCATGGAGAGGCAAAACCTATGACAAAATAGTTCCAGGAAGTGCTTGGTGGGCAGTTTGAATATG
>JAODLL010000445.1:0-14014 GCA_026546735.1 Forbesichthys agassizii | reverse complement strand
TCGACGGTACATTTAGCAAATCGACGTATTTAGTAACCGGTGACGTCGGTTACGTCGACTAATCGTCCCAGCACTACTATGGACTATGGATTATTGGACTATGTCTATGACCAGGACCAGACTATGACTATGACTATGACCAGGACTATGTCTATGAACAGCACTATGTCTATGACTATGACCAGCACTATGACTATGTCTATGACCAGGACCAGAGCAGGCGAGTGAGCAGCCTCACCGAGACCATGTGGTGCACAGTGTAGACGTCGCTGTCGCCCATGTAGACGCGGATAGCCTGCAGGGTGAAGCCGTACTTCTTCCCCGAGGTGTGGATGATGATGGGGGGCCTCAGGCTGGTCAAGCTGAGGGACAGATCGCGGCTGGGCGACGAGTCCCGGGACGAGGGGTTGGAGGACAGGGAGCGGGGGGAGATGGGGCTGGGCTGGAGGCCGCCTGGCATGTCGTCTGGAGGTGAGACGGTTAAGGCACATGTGTGGTCGATGGAGTAATTGGCAGTAATACTAGCAAGCTACAGTAAGCATTAGGGTAACATTGATATTTAGCATTTCCCTAAAGCTATAGTTTAATTTAGTTATATGTTATGGTTATAATTGCCACTGTCTATTGCAGTACAGTGCAACAGTTTGCACAGAAACCTAACACCTGCAGTAGAGAGTGTTGCGTATAAGTGGTGTAGTTACCGGCGGGCTCCAGCAGGGCAAACACTAGTAGAATGCACCTCGCTTTCTTTTTCTCTTCAATCAGTACATGTACGATGCATTTCTCAAGCAAATACTTCCCCCCTTTTAGGTATGAGTCCCTGACATTAAGTGTTAATATTAATCAGTGTTATATGAATGTGTATATTAGGAAAACGTTCCAATGCAATGTGTTTGTATATTGTGGAATATTGAATGTTGAGTAAGCCAGTCATATTAGCTTCTCGCAATGCTAACCAACGTGAGTAGCACATAGTAGCCTATGAAGCATGTAGTAGCTTACGGATGTGTGTTTAATTCAATTATGTAGAGATGCAGCACAGGAATGTGACATATTGTTGGTTTGTAAGAAAAGAAAGACACAACATAATACAAATACATATATAACAAACAATAGGACAATGAAGAGTGTATGTAATTGTTCAAAATATCTAAAAAAGTGGGTTTTACGGTCGTGTTAAAAAGCACCAGTCTGTGGTGTCCTTAGGTAGTCAGGCAGAGCATTCCACAGACTGGGAACGGCTCAGCAGAAAGCCCAATCTTCCATAGTTCAGACCTTTCAGGGTAAATGCTGAACCAGTAATAATAACATCTTATTCGATCCATTATTCTGCATCTTCCCTCAACCCTCCTCACTTCTCCTCTGGTAGATCTCAGACTGTACTCTTTGTTGTCTTGATGTAACCAACACTTTGCTTATGCATGCACGCCAGGTACGCAACAATGTGGTGAACCCCCTGACCTGAGGTGATGATGAGAGACAGGGCTGAGACTGACACTGACTTGGGCACCTTCCCGCCACAGGGCAGCCTCTGTCTGTCTGGTGTTTCCAGCTGGTTCCCAAAGCGGCGGGGAACACTGGGCTCCTTGGGTGAAGAGTGTTTAGCTCCGGTGCTGTTGCTGCGGATCCTGATCCTCCGCAGGTTAGACACCACCACCTCAGCTGAAATGTACATCAAAATAGTAGTAGTAATAATAAGGCATGATGCTTATAGGCTCCTTTCAATGCACTCAAGGACACCTTTATTATAGATTTTTTTATCAAGAAATGCATGCCAATGGTGAGTGCATTTTGCATTATTGCAAGGTGTGTACTGTTACTTGCAGTTTTAGCATCAGAATGCATTTGGGAAGAAGGGGGGGGGCAGGACTGGCAGGTAACGGTTTTAGCATACCGATAACGCTCGTGCATGCTCTTACCCTCGTCGTCGGTGGAGAAGGCGAAGCGGGGCATGGTCTCCAGGCTGTGCGTGCTGCTCATCACCAGGGGACTAGTGCTGCGCTCCGATTGGGAAGAGCTGGAAGAGGCCCGAGGACGGAGGTAGCTAGCCAAGCACCAGCAGGGAGAGACAATTAGGGCTGTGCATCGGCAAGAATCTGGCGATATGATACGTATTGTATTTGTATTGCAGTTTGATATATTGTGATACTGTAAGCGAGGAGATATATTGACATTTTTAAATTGTGCAATGCTGTCATAGCATTGTGGCACCACTGCAAATAATAACAGAAACATTTATGTAAACTTGCTCAGGGACTGCAGATGCAAATGAGCTTAAAGCTAAATCTGGTAACAAGCATATTTTTCCTCTCTTTTGAGGTTAATATATTTTGTACATGGTGCCTTTAAAATAAATAGTGTTTTAGAGAATCGGTACAGTATCGGGCAACGTAATATTGCGATACTCGGGTGTATCAATATTTTGAGCGTGCTGACCACTCTACTGTACCAGTCCCTGTACTGAAAGTACTGTAACTAGTTACTGAATACTGTAGTGCCCTGTACGCTCAAACAGAATCAAACAGGAGAGCGGACACTGTGGCAGCCATACCTGCCGAGGTGCCCAGGGTGTCTGCGCTCAATGCTGCCTTGCCGCTGGCAGTCTGCAGGCCCAGGGGAGGGCGTGAGGCGCCCACAGTCCCAGCGGTCATCCTTGTCTTCACTGTGACTGCGGTCGGAGGAAAAGCTGGGGAAGGAGGGCGTGGCCAGGTGCTCCGTGCTGCTGTACACCTGCACGATGTGACACATGAAGGGGCTGTTAGCATGTGGTCTGTGACCTGACGAGCCCACAAGGCTCACAAGGCCAGTGGTAGATCTATAGGGACCTTGCTGAAGCGATGTGACCAGGAAGAGAACTGTCTGATTTCCAGGGAAGATTCCTCGTCGTTGGTTTCCTCGTCCTCGTCAGAGGCCAAATGGTGGTACCGTTCTGAACGAGCTGTCGAAACACACAAGCAAGAAACACTTGAACAACAAAAATGACTGATGAGAATGGAATATAGACCTCAGTGTTTCCGCTGGGTACATGAAGTTGTGGTGGCCCGCCACTGCCAAATCACGAGCGCCACTCCTTCAGAATAGTATGAAATATCATAAAGAGTCGCGACAATGCCTTGCACAGCCCCGTATGCACAAGTAGCCTACAGCATTTGCTCAGGCTGTGACAAACAGAGCAGAGGATAGCAACATTGCCAGAGAAATAGCAAAAGGGTACATTTAATGAAGTAGTCAGTCGGCGCATTAAAAAAAGCGGTGCTCCTCATACCTGTTCTATGGTTCTACATCACCTAAACATGGCAGTAGTAGTAGGCTAATTATATGTTATATCATCCTTCTAGCTAATGTTATCCGATCAAAGATTTTATCATTGTAAATATCATATATTCTCTCTGGTTCAGTGTTAGCTTTAGGAAGGCTAACGTTAGCTTGGTAACAATACTTCAATAAACGTCAGTAAAACAACCTAATTGTCAACTATATAAGACATGGAGAGTCTCAAAGCTTAATGTTTTGAAAATGCATTACGTTTTTTAACGTGAACAAATATTTTGGAACTGAAACTATGAGCTGTTAAACGTGCAGGCCGGGGCTTATAAATACATGAAAATGTATTAATGTATCCCTGACGTGAATAGGTGCCTGCAGTGCCACAGTTAAAGAGGTTTCTGCCCCAAACAAAAAACATGTGAGGACGACAGAAGGGTCGTGTTGGGAGGTAATATTAAATGAGACGTTAAACAAGCCATACAGAATGCCTGAGCCTTAGGCCTACTGCATTCTATTCCGGCTATATTTTGTTTTCCTTTAGCCTCCATAAAATATACCTCCACTCACCATACATTGATGCAGAAAAGGCACAAACTGGTGCTTTGCAATTCACCAGAATGCAGAAAATTAAGTGTTTGACACACAATTTTCTAATGGAGGACCCCAGACCCCCCAACCCCCCCCCCCCCCCCCAAGAAGCAAAACATACACCCAAAAAAAAAACAACATTTAAATATACATTCATATTAAAAATGACCTACTGATATGCAGTCTATGACCCCCAGCATAGGCATGTGCGCAACACTCGGGTAACAGAAACCCTTCTTGCCCACTGCTTAAAAAAAACCTAGAAGAAACAGTGGACCTACTGTCAAAGTAGCTTGTGTCGTCCTCTGCGTCAAGTTGAGGGATAAACTCAGCTTTCTGACGCAGGAGGCCATTCCAGTCCAAGCTCATAAAGAATGAGTGCTGCTTCACCTCTGAAGCGCCACCTACAGGATGAGCATTACATCAGCAGTCAAAAATTGGATAAGAACGAAAATACAATTCTAGAGGAATCACTTATTTACTGCACATTTATTTGCAGCAATCAAACCGTTTATTAGCGTAAAGTGTATTAGCTTACCATCGCTGATTAAATGTTTATATGAGTATGATCAATTCAATTTGGAATGGAACTGAAATGGAAATGCGATGTAATCCTTCACTTAGTCAAAATCACATTTGATAGCATCTTATTTAAATGCTGCACTGACTCATTACGGTAGCATAGACAATACGATGACACACTCGTTTCCACTTCTCATACAGGGGGACCAGCATTAACCTGGCTGTGCAAAGAAAAAGGCGCTCTCCCTAAAGCAATGGCTTAGACATCACGAAAGACCTTTTTTCAGCTAATTGCAAGGGAAACCCCCACACACTTGTGACAAATAGCTGCAGAAGCAACAAGGGGGAGTATTTAAATATAGCCACAAAGCAAACCTTTAGTTACACTCTGAAGAGACGCTGACTTTTAAGTGGAAAAATTGCTCACATGAAATTAGAAAGATGAAAAACAGAGAAGAAAAAAAAGACTTCCACATGGCTGTACCTGTTCCTAGTCGCTCCAGAGGGCTCTGCCTCAGAAGGCGTGTGATCATATCTTGAGCTTCATGAGGTAAGGCATCGTCTCCATCTGGCCAAATGATGTCATCTGTCCATAACAGAGACACTATTGAGACACTGAGATTTTCACAATTGTAATCAGGAGTAGGTGTAAGTATGCACAAACCAATGCCTTTTTAGGCTTTTATAATAATGTTTATGTGCCTTCACTAAATTGTGAATTGCGGGCATATGAAGCACTTGGATGTACTTTAGCCTGATGAAGGGATATACTTAAATACAATATACACACACACCTGACTTGGTTTTGATGAGGATTTAGTTGGGTTTTTCTTTATGTATGAGAGGATATGACAACATGCTATTCCATCAAAGGAAACACTGCTAGAGGCTCATTTTGCTCACCACTAACAACCTGTCCAAACAGCTCTTCAGGCGTGTCTCCAAAGAAGGGGACACAGCCAACCAGGAACTCATAGAGTATGACACCCATGGCCCACCAGTCTACCGGCTTCCCATAGCCCTGCCTCAAGATTACCTCTGGGGCTATGTATTCTGGGGTACCGCACACCTATGCCAAATACACACGACAGAAGTGAATAAAATCATTAAATAATAGCCATGGGAAAATTATTGGCTACAATTATATACATAGGTTTCTTAAAACCCCAAGTCAAATTGACATAGCTGTCAGAATATCTTTCATGTTTACATTTAAAATCAATTCACAGCATTTTGCAGATGTCATTTTCCAAAGCGACTTACAAGCATACTGCTTGTCTAAATATATATGCATACTATATAGTTATCATAAAAAAATTTTTTTTAGAATAAAGACCTTATAGCATGTCATCAGGCCTGACAGTTATATATTAGTTCACATCATGCATTACTTATTAAGATAATTAAATCCTGAAAATTATCGACTGTTAATCTAAATACAAGCAAAGTGCTTGCATTTTTAAGAGCTTTAAACCATAGGAAGGTTTCTAACATCTGAACGACCACACACCTGTTTATCAATAAACTCTCTGGTGTCCTTTTCCATGTGACCTTCGTAGAGATTGGTTGTCATGTTCATCAGGCCAATTTTGGACAGACCAAAATCAGTGAGCTTGATGTGGCCCATGGATGTGATCAGCAAACTATTGGGTTAAACAAGTGGTTATCTAAAGATCCCTCAACATCACAAACAGTTACACCCCATCTCATACAGTTTGCTTTACCATTATTTATTTTTGTTATGGTAAAATAATAATAAATAATGAATAAATCCAAATTGAATCACAGAAACACCCATAATAATACCTACTGAATACTAAAAGCCCTTGTAAGATGCTCCTACAATAGCAACCAAGTGCTACTGTTACACCACAACGTTAGTAATTGCAGAACTGTACATAGACTCACTTGTCAGGTTTGAGGTCCCTGTGCACTATTCCATAGTTGTGAAGGTACTCAAGGGCCAAGACTGTTTCAGCAAAGTACATCCTCGTCATTTCCACAGGCAGCGGGCCCATGTTCTTGAGCAGATTGGCACAGTCTCCCCCTAGGAATAACAGCGAGACCAAGGACACAAAATTGCTTTGATCCAAGTTGGATTTTCCAGGCAATCTCCGTCACACCTGTGCCTGTGTGAGACTTCACCACACACACCACTCAGATTACCTTCGACATACTCCATCACCATGCAGAGGTGACGCCGTGTCTCGAAGGAGCAGAACATGGAGACGACAAATGGGTTTTCCGCAAAGGTGAGAATATCTCGCTCCACAAACGCCTGCTGGATCTGGTTCCTTAGCGCCAGGTTCTGGCGGTTGATCTTCTTCATGGCAAAGCGCTGCCGTGTCTCTTTGTGCCGCACCAGATAGACAGCCCTGGAGAAGGTCACATGTTCAGGACTGCAGCTATCGATTCCTTTAGTCATTTAGTATTCTACCGATTACTCCATCCATTCATTTAGTAATCTACTAATACTCTTTCCATCTTAAAGCACAATGAAATTGCATCATAATGATTTACCTTTTTAGAAAAATCTAGATTTGTATTGCATACAATATATACTGTATAATTACATGTCAATTGAGTGCATTTAAGTGCAATTAGGACTGTGTCTGGAGATTCAGGTACAAACACAAATATTACTTGCCCTCTTGCTAACACTTAAATAAAATTAAAATAACCAAATATAGGCCTGCCTGCTATGTTGGATCGGTGCATTAAGCTTTAATTGCCAACTACAACAACTACACCTAATTTTGCTTTCTGTGGTATTGTATGCATCAGTGGGGTGCCTTTTCACACACGTGGGGCGGGGTGTGTGCATGTGAGACGAGAAGATCAGGCTTTCACAAATTGACGGCAGCAGTTTATTTTCTGTGATTAACTTCTTTTGCAAAATATAGTAAAGCATGCTGGCCTATATTTGGGCCTTTAATTCATTATACACAAAATGTTGCTCAGCAAACATGGGAAATACTGTCATGTGGAGTATATAACGCTTATGTTTTTGGACCCTTTGGAAGTGTTCGGGTCAAATCGACCTGAAACATTAATTATTGGGTTTTACAAAGCACACATCCTAAACGCATCGTCTTTACCTCAATTCCCAACAATATAAATAAAATATATGAATATAATGTTGGCAATTAACCTCTGCTAATAACATTTACCAATGGAAGTGTTATTTGTTTTTTTACATGTTACATGTTATAGAAACATCTATAAAAAATAAACACTTGTGGCATAAAACCTCGGCTGGCTGAATGTCTTATCCTACAGCTGGCGGTGTGGCCCTTCATACCGCTGGCTGTGGGGTTCAACCCTCCAGCTGGTTGTGAAGTGCCATCCTCCAAGTGGCTGTGAGGTTGGGTGACTCATAATATTTCTATATAATACTCATTGCTGGTGGAGGATTGTAGTTGAAGTGACCTACACTCAGTGCTATAGAATCATTTGCTTTGTCCCTCCCCTGATGTGAAGGTATGGGTACCGTGTGAGAAAATACAATAATATTGTGTAGGTTCAAGCACTACAGAGGGTAAAGAGAGCGGGGAAAAAGAGCTGATGGCTTCTCAGTGCTTAGATTGTAGCAATGTAACATAGTTCTATGGTGTGAGTAAGGGTGTGTGTTTGTTTGTCTGTGTGCCTCAGGCATAGAACTATATGTCTCTGGGTGTATTCGGTCGGGTCACATTGATCTGAACATTTTATGAAGGGCATACATGTGTGGGGGCATTGTAGCAGGTTGAAAAACATTATCCTTGTATTATCTTTCTCAGTGAAAATATGAAACGGGTCAATTTGACCCAAACACCGCATAAAAGTTCTGTAAAAAGTCATATATGCACTGCACTGTAGACACCAGGATTTTTTTATAATCTCTGTCTCTTGTCTCTTAATGCGCGTCGACGCCGTCAGTGGCCGTAGGCCTTTAGACTCTCACAATTTCCTGGAGGAGGACCTCCATATCCCTGTACCACATATGTACAGGCCTACTCCCCAAATGTCATCAGGTGGCCCCTCAGCCTGTATTAAAGTCAAAACATCTTTTTTTTTTTAATAAGGTCTACCTGCCCCTCATCCCAAAACAGTCAAGCCTCAATGATGCCTACTCTGCTTAGACCTCACCACACCACACTAGCCGATGTGTTACTTATACGCTAGTCTTGCTAGCATATTACACTGATGCAGTGTGATGCACCCTTCCTTGATGAGCTTAATGTATTTGCTCTAATACCTCCCAAAAACAACAAGTTCTCTGCTTACCCATAAGCTCCATTGCTGATCAGTTTAATGGTTTCAAAATCGCTTTCTAGAGGCTTCCTTCTAGTTGGCGTCAGTATCTGTTGACACTTGATCTGTAGAAAGAAAATACCAGCTGAATGTTGAAGTCACTACATAGGCCCAATAGTAGATAGATCAGTGTAATGTATTTTGATATAAATATGAAAACTCGGGCTGACCCAGAATACTTGGGTATTCGTTTGATTAGGTATTCGATTTTGAATATTATTTTATTCATATCTTATGTATTCGCATATGTTTGGAGTTCCATTCGCTGCACTAGCCTACACATTCGATTCAACTAGGTTTGCCTGTAAGCAGAGAGACAAGCTTCTCTTTCAACACGGACTGTCATTAACAAATGCTGTTTGTACACAGCTCCTATTTGTTCAGTTGATCTGTCAGTCAATTCTTGCAGCATGGAGCGGCTATTTTGAGAGCTAGGCTAGTGTCAAACTAAAGTACCGGTATGACAGAATGTAATGACGATTACGTCTGCCACCTTATATGAAATAAATGCAATGGCAATCTGTGCACTCTTTGCTAATGTAAAAATGTGTTTTGGACCAAATATTTTACTGGATTAGATTGTTTGGAACATTACCAATGTAACAATATATTTTTGGACTGATCGATCGGTGGACTATGTTGGTGGATATTATTGGTGGATTTTATTGGTGATTACTAGTGGTACAACGGATCACAAAACTTTTTTTTTTTTTCTTTCCGAGTCAGAAGACTGTATTCATATATTTTACCATACTGATTAACTTTCCATGTACTACTTAATAAAGTGTCTCTTTATGACTTCCTGACTCTAGATGTCACACGTAGAGGCACCAGCATACTTTGTGGGCCACACACACAGACACACGCTCACAATGTACTAAAAACTATGATATTTTGATGTTTACTAGAGTATATATATCATGACAACGTTGCTATTTAATTATTACTAAGTGTACAGCATCTACACTATATCCCTTATCGAAGTCGCCATATGAGAGATTCAAGTGTGCTCTGTGTCAATGGCAAAAACGTTAGTCCCACCCAGATGCTCAGCTTCAATGGAGGTCTATGAGACCTTTTCCCATAGGAAAACACATCTCTGTGTTTATTGGACAGTAGGCTTTCTATAATGCAATTTTGTCCTGCTTTGAAGCTCAGCATCTGTTAGATTCTTGGCAGATTTCTCAATGATGGAGGACCCCGTAATAAACAGCCAATCATTGACTGAAAGACATTCGGTTACGTTCGTATACAGGAAATCAGAGAGTGCTCGATAAAGCACCATGACGGTGTTTGTTTTTCGTATACGTTTTTGCAGTCTATTTATAGAGTTCTCAGTTCGTTTACTAAATAGGCCTGCTTTGTTTGTGTTTTGTAATTAGAACTAGCAACATCATGTATTTGCTTTTTATGCAACATGGCAGACACAATGTTATTTAACAGATTATTTGCAGAGGTCAGTTTAGGCCAAATAGGCTACTTCAGGAAAGGCTTAATATTAATGCCCACCATTGATTTAATTAAATAGCAATTAATTTAATGTTTTTGCCTATGTATTTGTGCTTCCCCTGTTTCTGAAAGGACCAACTGCCACTGTTGTATATAGCATTTATAGAACTTGACAATCATACAGATCTAATAACCACTCATTAATTATTGATTATTATCTTAGTAACCAACTTTGCACCTCAGGTTTACATATCTCCACAAATGACAATTGAGTTTAATTAGGAGTGGTCACCAGGAGCCCTGCTAAAAAATCCAGCATTGCTGGTCCCCAGCATAAGGTATGTTTTGCATGCTGGAACCAGCATGGAATGCTGGTTTGCTGGTATCCTGGTATCCCATGCTGTTTGATGGTGTGCTGGTATACCAGCTAGACCAGCACTAACCAGTATGAACCAGCATAGACCAGCACTACATCAGCACTAACCAGTATGAACCAGCCTGGATTCATGCTGGTTTATGATAGATTTTTTAGCAGGGAGAAGATGAAAGGGAGGGTAAAAAAAGACACAAAGTAACGTGGAGACCTGCAAAACATTTTTGTGTTGCTTGGCAACAGTTCAGTCCCATGTTGGCTCAGCCAAATATATTAAATAAAACTATTCTGTATTCGATTTTATACCTACTCTTTTAACAAATAAATGGAGCTTGTATAACTGCTGTTAAAAGCAATATCACAAGCGAGATTGTGCTGTTTTCTTAGATTTCTTTTAAACCGAGCCTCCCGGTTTAATTTGGGATTCAACATACCCTGATCATGTGAAAACTCTAAATTCAGCTCTTCAAAACGTGTCTCTTAACTGGAGATTTTTGGAATCATTACATTAAATAGTAACAGCAGCAGAAAAAATGATATTTACACAATGGATGGAATGCCGATCCGTGGGGGGTGATCCGTAAGGGCCACAGATCAACTGTGATCCGTTACACCACTAGGGATTACTGAGTCGTCAAAGGTGAGTAGTAGTTGAACTCAACAATTTAAGTACAGAATGTCAGTGGTCTGACAAAACTGCCGTGGATTGTACCTGCTAATGTAGTCTAGTCACAGAACATTAAAAGCCTGCAAACAGTTCTACCGGCCCACTTGGATTTTTAAGAAGTTATGAAACATAAATGGGCGCATTTATATAGCGCTTTTATCCAAAGTGCTTTACAGTATTTGCCTGACATTCACCCAGTCACACACACATTCATACACCGATGGTGATCGCTGCCATGCAAGGTGCGACCAACCTCCGGGAGCAGTTAGGTTAAGCATCTTGCTCAAGGATGCTTACAGGTAGGTCAACACCGGGGATTGAACCCACAACATGTAGGGGACATGATTTTAATAGGGTTTGAAGAACGAGTATTCGAACATTCGGAATTACCAACGAGAATTCGAAGCCTGTAAAATGATATTCAGGCCAGCCCTAATGCAAAGGCATCACCAGACATTATATCAACATTGAATGCATTAGTAGCCAACATGAATCAGTAGGTTTCATTTGATACATTCTATCCAATTCTAGCCCATTACCTCCACATTAGCATCTGATTCTGCAGGCAGTGTGGAACTGGTGTCGTACTGTTCCAGCTGCACCATGTCTGAAAGGCACCATGATAGATATGCATTACACACCCATATCGCACAAGGCTCCCAAACCGTAGCCACTGTTTTCAAACTGATGTCGCTTCTTGTGAACACAAGGGGAATGTGCTCCCTTCTTGTAGCCTTTTGAATGGCATCACAGCAGACATGGCGTTTACCTTCTAAAGGGTCCCGTGCCAAACCCAGCTGGTTAATGATGTACCGTGGAATGTCCGTCTTGATGCCCTGGCCAACTTTGGCATGACCTTCTGCTGCCTCCAGCAAATGGTAGAACTCTTCTGGATCAAACTCCTGTCCCCAGAATTAAAGTCACATTAGTGTGAACTGGCTGGGAAATCGGACATTAACAGATTTGCAATATTTTGTGCGTGGGAGTTGACCATCCTAACCACTCATCCTGCCACAGTATCATATCACAAATAGTTTACATTTACCAAAATGCAATAACATCTGAGTCAGACTTTGTATTTATTAATATATATTGTGGCAAAGCGAATGTGAATTAAAGCAGCATTCAATTAAAAAAATATATTGCCACAACTACAACCTGATGTTTGAGTTTGTTTTACAAGTAGTCTCCATTAGCTACTTTACCTCTGAGTGGTGAGCAAAAGGTATTCCAATCCTACATTAACCTCAATTGACTCCCACCTGTGTGAACTAAACAAATTGCATTTTCAGCAAGGAAGAAACATCCCCCATACTTCTTCCTCATCTCACCAGGCACTCAAGGAGCCGTGCAGGTCTGGAGATGATCATGAGAATCTTCTTCACAAGCTGTTTGATGACTGTCACCTCTTCACTCTCGGAGCGCTCGTACGCCTGGAACCCAGCAGAGAATATCAATAAGCTAGTACAAATACTAAAGTTCTAAGACAAAAAGACACAGGTTTGTTGTATATGTATGTGTGTAATTGTGTATAACACAAAGACCAGGCATGTGCTGACATGCAGTGGAAAACAATGGCCACCATACATGATATCCAAGACTCACTGATTTAAAGAGGTCTAATTTGAAATAGCGCTCCAAAATAGCATCAGAGACATCTTTGCCATGACGTTTGAGACCATCACTGACTTGATGCCATCCAGACATTAAATTTGAAGGACAATGTGTTCCCATTAGACATGAATAGAAATATAAATGACATCACTCAGTAGCACAAAGAATTACATAGAACCAGAAGGAACTGGTAGAATTATCTCCACCTTATCCTGGAGTATGGGCTGACTTGATTAGTCATGGGAAGGATTTTCCCACAGACAGATGGAGTGACTGTACACTAGAGGCTATATGTGTTGCCCGTCACATCTGTTCATACAGCCTGTAACTTTGGCACAGCTGACTACATTTAACAAAAGGGTATTTGATTATTTGATGGTATTTTATTATAAAATGCTTGCATTCCAATGATTTTCATACAGCATGTAATTCAGCATTTACTGTAAAGCTTTTCAAACCGTGCTATAACTGACAAAAAAAGGACACTGGAACCATTAAGCATTGAAAGGGAATGTTGTATAAAAAAACAGGCATAACTTCTCCATCCAAGAACAATAGATCATTCATGTCCCACACATCTATAGCCCACAACATCAGGGTTTTACAGAGAATTGGTTTCTTTTTTCTAAATACTGGAAAAGACATATCACTTCAGCTGTGGGTGCTGTGTGTTAGCCATGCCTTCTGTCTGACAGTGTGCATGCAGCCTGACTGTCTCTGGCACGCCACAGTAGAGAAGGGGAGGAGGTTACCATAGAAACTAACATTCTCTCACCACGAAGACAAGACTTGACTTGTGACCAAAAAATAAATAAATAAATACACAGAAGGGATTTTACAGAGGGAGGAGGGATAGGGGGACAAAAAGCTCTCCCTGTGATCCTCTCTCTCAAAAAAATAAAAATTTATCACTAATGTATTTCACAATAAATTCACTGCTGTGTAGCAGTTGGCAACTGAGTGATTTGCTAAGATTGTGAGCTTGGTCCAATTTCCCTTATTTTGTAAAACACATCCCATTGTGTGGTGTGAACAGTGTTGGGCAAGTTGCTCAGGAATAGTAATACATTACTATTTACTTGTTATTACTCCTTCAATAAGTAATAACATTACTTTACTTATTACTGGGTATTAAAAGTATTTAGAATGTTACTCATTACATTATGTGACGACCCTGCCTTGTTAGGCAGGCCAGTTGGCTTGATTGGCAAGGTAGGCCCTAATTAGGCTGATTAAGGGCA
>JAODLL010000444.1:5503-37810 GCA_026546735.1 Forbesichthys agassizii | reverse complement strand
CGTGAGGGCGTGAGGCACTGGGGATGTGGTCCGTCCTCCCGGTCGTCCTACCCCGGCGAGTCCAGCGAAACGTTACAATTTTTTTTAAACAGGATTTCTTAGAAGAATTCCAAGCAGTTTCTGATCATCAAATAGATCACAACACCCGTGCTTTATAGATATGTACACTGTTTGAAATGGAACTTTAGAATTTGGAATTTCGTTTTTCATTAATTACAGTATTTCACTTTATTTGTATTTTATTTATTTATTTTACCATCACATCAAATATTTTAAAAGTGGGTCAGTTCAGTTAGGGATGATTCGACTGCAACAACAACAACAACAACAACAACAAAAGTATGTTTTGCTTTAATTAGCCCAAGAGATGCATCTGATTTTTGTATTTTTCTGTGTGGGGGATTTGGGTAATGAAATCATCAGCATGAAGACCACATAATGAGGCTCCCGGTAATACCATTATCAAAACAGATCTCAATGGAATACTAATATGCTCCTAGAGCAGTTCAATCACCATGTAATGAACTAACAAACACATCTTTTAACATCTTACGTCTGACTTTTTTCCCCAGACAAGCATTTAAGATGCCTGTGTGACCACAACACTAATTATCTGAGTTGAGCTGTGTGATTTATTTTTTGTTTGCTAGCTCAATGGTCAAAAATGTGTAGATGCAACAGTAACATTTAGATCTATAAAGCTGGGAATTCCTTTCTGTTGGAGGAGGGCTGTACTGTGTATATTTCTCAAGGAGTGCTTGTGAAATAAATAGCCTACAATTCAGGGTTGGGGAAATTATAAACAATGCAATATGGTTATAGTTATTTAATCTAATAGCGCTACTACAAACAGTTGCTTAGTTTCCTGACAACAAAATAGAAAACATTAAGTATTTAGACCTACAGTATAGAATAATGCATACACTTTATAAAGCCATATTTACTAAAGGTTTGCATGAGTAAAAATGTGTGCTAACTTGATATCACTCACAAATAACACGTAAGGTGGTCTACTAATGGAGGATGATGTCTTTCAAAAGTGCAAAGATAGCACGTATTTGCTATGTTTGCCTGAAAGGACCCATTCCATGAAAACCAAGTATTTCTAGTTGGTTTTGGAATTAGCAATGTCGATGTGACACAGAGAAGTAGTACGTACACAAACCGTAAGTAAAAGTTCAACATTGGCAGATGACAAAATCTGTAAATCTATTTTTTGATACAGTAACTGCAGGCTACCATAGCATAAACAAGTTGAGTCTGCAATTTGTCTCTACCACCAATACCTCTATGTCCATCGTATCGAGTTTGCGCTTACGGTCAGACTGCGTTCTGTTCCAACTCTCCACAGCGGGAAACCATTAAAACACACAATCTTCTCATTAAAAATACTGCCGCTTCTATTGTGTTTGCACCGGTTGTCGTTTATACAATAATTCTTAGTTGATCACCCGTACAACCTATTAAAATTAAATGTGCAATATTATACAATGCTCACACAATTTAGCACTCTTTATTTGGGATGTTAGTACATTTGGCGGCCCATATTAATGACACGGACAAAAGGAGAAATAGAAATGTATGACACCTTTTAAGTGAACGTTGTTATTATATGATGTTTATAATATACTGCATATACTTTATCACTGTATACCCCTAACTTGCTCAAGGCACACAATGTCAAGCCTGGCTGTCCCAGACATTTCACTCAACATGATAATTTTCCAAAAATGATTCAATAAAGAATACTATGATCATTATCATTGCATTTTTACATATTTTGACATGTGTCATGTTCAGTTATATGTCAGCCACAGATGTTTCAAGTCTGAACAGCAGACAACCACATGAAATCCAATTTTTACTAATTGGATACAAACCACATTTGAAGGTGACTTGAAATGTGATTTCACTCAGATGTCCACAGGTGCGCCTCAGTCTGAACGCTCTGGCCGACCACTCAAATCGGATTTCAAAGTGTTTTTTTGTGTTACTCTCAACGCTCTAACTGCCGCTTTCTCACTGCATAGTGAAGCCCACCATGACTACAGCAGAGAATACCGCAATCTCTGTCAAACACCAGCGACCACAGGTGTGATGGAGGGGGCTGGTGTACAGTCTGTGAGGTTTTGTGCTGTATAGTCACGGCAGAAAATAAATCCTCATAGAGCTCCGTCCCTGAGTTTGTCTGGTGCCACGGAGGAGTTCGACACCGTGACGTGACTTGACAGCACAAATGTGCATCCATTTCTCCTGCATCCTTTTTGGAATGCCGCTAGGTACACCAACTGACGCCTACGTTGTTACTACAGCAACCCATGTAGATAGGTTGGTGATGGCGTGGACACATGAATCTTTAACTGATCACTTAACACTTAACATAACTTAACATAACAGTGTGGTATGATAATATACCAAATGGCCATAGTAACAGAAGGGTTTGTCTAAATATTGTTTTTTCATGTATTTATTATACCACACACACGTACATATTAATAATCTTGCTATAATAATCAACATAATAATCTTGCTATAAGACCTATGAAACCGTGTAAAATGTTGTGTGTTGTGTGAGGAATAGGACTTTGAGAAAATGTCTGTTAAATATGAGTTAATGATATATATATATATATATATATATATATATCTATATATAGAAACGCATGCATTTCTCATTTGACAAATATGTTTTATCTTGCATTCTCAGTCACATTGCAACTGCCTTAATGTGTTTTCCCACAATCTATTGATCCACAATGTATCAGGTAAATACTATCTTTTGCAGAAAATAATCATTTCCACTTTTTGATGAAACCAGATGCAGCAAAATGCTTTCTTTATTATTGCGGTTTGTTTCAGTCACAGTTACACTGGGGATGCATTTGGGGTAGGTTCAGCCCTCCAGCTCTGTTTCTTGACACATTTTCAAGTACAGTATCAGTGACAGTGTCCGCACACAGACAGGCTATTAAAACTCATCTCAACGCGCCACAGGGCATACATCTTCTTCAGATGTACTGTATCTAAAGCTCCAGGAAGCAAAAACACCTAAACACCTTTGATTAGGACACATCTTTCACCTGAGGAGTCATTTTATAGTTGCTATAAAATCACAATGTTGGCTGTTGCTATAATAGATAATAGCCTACTGCAAGCACACCTTAAGCAATGTTACACTTTATGGGTATCATGTGACTTTTGACAGGACATTCTTTGTCAATTTTTCAATTAACCTAAATGTTTTGAGCTCAATAATTTAATTCGTTGTCTTTATCTGATTTGCATTTATTTTCATATCATGTACAATTAGGATGTGCTATAATCTTATTTTGTATGAGTTTTAAAGGTGTCTTGTTACATATTTTGTGATTTAAATAGTACTAATAATAATACGCCTTTCTAAACACTCAAGGACATCCTACATTGCAAATACATAGATATTCAATAATTCAAATATACATACTATAGTAATAAACATTTGATCTGAGAAATATATACAAAATAAAACAGTCAGGTGACTGAAATATACATACTATATTAATAAACATTTGATTTGAGAAATATATACCAAATAACTCAAGTAAAATAAGTAGTCAGGTGGGAGTGGAACAAAGGGTCAAACGTCGTAGGCAACCTTGAAGAGGTGGGTTTTGAGGAGCTTAGCAAACGAGGTACCGTGGTGGCAAGTCGTAATGTATGTGCAGTGGAAGTGCGTTCCAGAATCTGGGGGCAGCAGCTGAAGACCCGAGCCCCCATG
Source organism: Forbesichthys agassizii (assembly GCA_026546735.1). NCBI lineage: Eukaryota > Metazoa > Chordata > Actinopteri > Percopsiformes > Amblyopsidae > Forbesichthys > Forbesichthys agassizii. Next base: position 34,053 of record JAODLL010000444.1, on the reverse strand, counting down.
GTGGCGAGGTGGAATGTGAGGTTGACGATAAGCCCTGTAGAGGAGGAGTGAAGAGATTGGGAGGGAGTAAATGGCAGGAGAAGATCAGAGAGGTAAGAGGGAGCCAGATTGTGGAGGGCCTTGTATGTAACGAGGAAAATCTTGAAGTTTATACAGAAATTTCAGTTAGCCAATGTAGCTGAATCCAAATTGGAGTGATGTGATCATGTATATGACACACAGCTTGTTTCTCTAATTAATCAGTGATTGTCAAAGTCAAATTATTATAGATAATTTACAGTATCTGTTCAATGGGGAATAATTTGTCTGTCTCTGTTGTGAATTACTAACCTGACATGCCACATGGATTGTTGTCACAACTCCATCTGGGGAGTTGTACATTGAAACTGTTTGTAAAGGGCAGGTACTTTAAAAAAAAAAAAAACTTAGCAGTTGACAGGGTGAACCATCTGGTTATTTTTGCAGTCGGCAAACTTAAACCACGTCCGTATAGCTATCAACTCGATCGTTGATTGGAAATTTCATATGCTACTCGGACACAATCAAAATGATTGTGAACAAAAGAGAATGTATTGATGTGTTCACAATGGTTATCCAGGCAGCATTGAGTGCCATTAGTTCACACTTTAGGCAAATATGTGTTTTATTGTTGCTAGGGTTAGCCTCTGTTATACTGTATATCCTGCTATCAGGTGGTTTGACTGAGAACTTGCATGTTTTTGTGTGTCCCATCGGATTGGCCTACTTTGTGACAACCTTACACAATAGTTTATAAGTCATGACAAATGGCACAGTTGTCTATGGAAGGAACTCCACAAATATTTTCACCAGTGTCCATCATTGTTGCAGCATCGATGCTATCACAGATGCTTGGGTCCTCATTAATCTACCAACATTTCCCTTTGTTACTTCTGTCATTGTGACAAATGGTCCTTGCCATGACAGGGCCGTCTTCCGAACACATCAAACGGACTGTAATGAATCATAGTCCTTTTTAACAATGTTGCCACAAAGGAACATGATCCAGAGCTGGGTTTTTAATTACTGAGTGTAATTAGTTATTTCTCAAAAATGATTATGATATATGAATTGACAGCTGTGGAACTCCATAAAAACAAAACTGATCAAAGGTTTGTTTGTTTGTTTATAAAAATGTATCAACCAACATAGATGAGATACAGTAGCATGATTATATTCATACAGTATTTCAGTGCCTGCATAGCAATAATTTGCACCTGCAAACTGTTTCTAGTTGCGGACGATTGACTAAGTGTAACTGAAAACCAAAACCACCTCTGGAGATGCTCACAAATGTAAATGTGTGTTTTTACCTGTCTGAATGAACTGAAAGATCTTCAAACAAAATATATTATTTAGCACCAATACTAATACAGTATATGGCATACAAGGCTCTTATAAGTACAATTCCACCATGCCTCACTCTGGCGTACACTGAGTCATGGCTTCAGTTGACTTTAAATGCAGGCTGTTATAATTGAGTCATAAAAATAAAACCATGTATTGAGTTCACACTTGTCAGTTTGTAATTTTGTTTATAACTAGTTTATGTCAGTATGTAATTATACTACTCAAACTATAGTTAATTACAGTTAAAAAAGGAAAACAGCCTGTAGACTGTTACAGCACATTGTGATATTGGCCTAGCCCAAATCTTTGATAAGAATAAAATATAGAATATAGTGTATTAACCATTACTTTGAACATTGCAAAATATATGACAAACTATTGAAAGTAGTTTCAAAACTTTCTTGCATGAACATACACCAATATTATGAATGACTTTGCCTACAAACTACAGTACACTTCATTTAACTCTAAGGAGCTAGAAAAGCCAAATGTTGTTGTATATATATTTTGAGTTAGAACAAAAGATTTTGCGTAAGCATAAACAGATCCACAGTGGCAGATGTTCATTCATCAAACATGCTAACTAAAATATGCCATCAGCAAATTAAAACATATACCGTTATAATGACCGGCTATCATTTGTGAATGACATTAGTTAGTGTTTACTAAATGCTTTTCAGATATTTAAACATTTCTAGATGAATATGATGCTGTGCTGCCTAATGTGCACAGCTGGTGTGTCATTACAACTCGTATGATTTTAGAGAATGTATTCTAGTGCAGTATTTACTTGTTTTAAACTGTGGCAGCTGGCAGGGGAGGGTTTAGTGATTTGGGGGCCCTAGGTGAGGGCTGGAATGGGGTCCTCTTCACCCAGCACACCTAGTTGCTGCACATGCCTGATTATTTTTAGGCCCTAATGTATTATAAATGAGAAGAGGTTCATATAATAATAATGCAAACACAATATATACAACATAATCTGATAAATATGCTTCAAACTATAGCCAAACTGTTCTATCTTAAGCCCTTCTCACACATGCAGGGATTGTTCTTGCATGGGGTCGTGTGTGAACAGGAACAAGGGTTAGTAAACCTGAATATCCGCTCCCCCACTTTCCCACCTTATGACCTAGTAACATTACAGTGGACATTTTGGTATGCTTGTGATGTGAACAAAGGCAGAAACAATGCAGGGACATTACTTAATTCTGAAGTGTTCACATTAAGTGAGCAAAATACAAATAAATACTTAATATGCCTTGAACATTAGCCTGCACCTTTACCCTCGTAGTGAGCTAAGTAGTGGCAACATCCATGAAGTGTCTTTTGACGTGAAATATGTTAACCCCAAGTTTAAATCAAAATCGCTCAACAGTGCCTTCAGCACTAGCGAGTACCGCTCTTTATCTGACAGTTGTTATAGCCAGCCCACGTAGAATACACATAGTGTATTCTTTGTCATGTTGACGAGAGATGGTCACTTACATTATCATTTTCCGGGATAAAGGTAGCTTCAACATTGCTATACTGTATCATGATGTACCGAAGTGTCGAAATCATAATCCACATCACTATCGACTTTGTCACAACTTTAATCACAAACTGTCACCGGGCATGGAGATGCTACTGTACAGAAGGATTGTCACACATACAGTAGGATATAAGCAGCACTTGCCATATCATTAGATTCCAGTTAGGATATTATTCTTTTGCTCTCCTCTTTTCCTTTATCTTTTGTGCCCTGCTTGGGAAATTGTGTTTCTTTTTGTTTCATTTCATTCACAGGACATTCTTTGACATTCATTCAGTGTCTTCTACTTCTTCTGAAACTGACACGGCATGCATTGTTCTCTCGCAGCTGCGCAATGGGGCCTCCTGGCAGCTGGGGACCACATGTGCTTGCTTACTTTGCCTTATGGCAAAGTTCGCCTATGGCAGCTGGGGCTGGGATCATGCCTATGCTATAGCTCAGAGATGAGAGAGGCTAAGCTGGTATGGAGCGAGTTGTTATTTCATGCATAAAATCTTAATGCGTTTCAAATACATCTATATCGCTGAGCATCCCATTGTCACGCCCAAGGTCGAGGGGACCTGTGTTAAACTACCCCAGACTATATTTTTGCCTAGATAGAGCTAGAAGTTTGTTATTGCATATACAGTAACTTGATGTTAACACACTTTTTTGTTTTATTCAAATGACCTTGGACTCAGTAATGAGAACACAAGGGGGTTCTTTAAGGCAGCAGATGAACATTAGACTATCGCTCCTTGCACCTGGGCCAGGTGATACATTCTTTCTGCTGCATAATCCAAAGGTTCCAGTATCACACTGTGGACCAATATGCTGTGCCCTAGTTTAGGACTGCAGTGTCCGCACTCGTGACTACAGTATGCATCATACACCCCATACTTTACAAATTATGATTAGATTCGGAAGTTCAGGATTACGAGTTTAAATCTATACAGCCATGTTTTTATTGGCATTTGTTTCAGTATATGCATTCACTTAAATATGTACATACTTTTTTACAAAGGCGATTGAGGACTGGCAATATAGTTCGACAGTGGGAAGCAGTTTAGTATAAATAGAATTTTAAATTTAAACAAACTTAACAAAGTTTCTCTATTGATATCTCTTTTGTCTTTTATAATATGGTAGTCTTATTGTCATCAACCTGAATAATAATAAAAAAATGTAGCCTGTTTTGGTGCATTTTTAGGTTTTACCTAAGTCATTGGAAATCCCTTGTCTCAGGTAACATCAAATTTCTCTTCTAGAATAAATACAAAATCCTTCTCTGCATGAAATACTGCATAAAAAACTCCAATGAACAACCGAGGGCACTGATTGGTCCACACATGCACACGCGCACACACACACACACACACACACACACACACACACAAGCCGTGTTTGGCCTAGAAATGCTGACATCATTTATACAAGACATAAAAATAAATGGCCAAGCTGTTAAATTACACTGATTTCCTGACCCTTTTCCCTTCATTTGCATAAACATTTCTGTTCTGAGGGAAACCATCAAAAACACCCTCTACTCAAAATCAGTTTCTTTGTGGTTAACCCTGGAAGTATATATTCTTTCCCTTGTTCTCACATTCCTCCTCTGATTATTTAAATGAAACTCTGATTTGGAGTTGTGTAATTCATAGTTAAAAAATATGCACATTAAAGAAGAGTGATCTGGTCATTTCAAGCAGAGAAAGGTGCCAACTGTACACTCAGCCTCAAGCAGTACATTGCCACTTGTCAGTATGAGGGCACGGGGGTGTTGCTATTGATATGATCAAGTAGCCTTTATAGTATAGTGTGCATTGGATACTATAAAACTTTTAGAACCTGCATGGTGCCGTTCTAAAACATACGTGTATAGTTGCACTGTGTATTAGAGTACAGTACAGTAGACTGTAGATAGTATTTTGCAGGATGTAATATTGTTCATTATGGAGGAAATAAATTGAGTAGCAAGAATGAGTCATGTGGGTCTAATATCCACGTTGCACTAATAAACAAGGATGGGTATAAAATCTGCTTTCCTTTTGCATACAATTCAAGTGGTAACAGAGCAGTGTTATAATTAAAGCTTTTGTTTTCGGAGGGTGATGTTATTGGTCTTTTGGACTGTCACAGTGCAGGTGTGTTTAGTGAACCCAGTAACATGCTGATTTTGACTATTTGTCTTACCAGACTTTTGGATTGAAATGCTATTGAATTGGATTAATGTACAGTATATTCTCCAATGCAAATTGGATTAATGTATATTCTCCAGTGCAAAGGAATTGCATATTTATAGTGTATAGTGCTTGGATGATTTCAATTGAAACCATGGAAATATGTGATGCATCTTTGCACAAGTAAGTACACATACATAGATACCCCCAGAAGTACCCTTCAATTTGAGGGTGTACTGTATACTGTTGTGAACTCTTTTTTCACTTGCCTCCTAGTGACCAATTACACACTAATTTGTAAAAACAACTACTGCACTGTATAGAGTTGTGCAAATGTAATATAAATATACTATGGACTTGTATATATACAATTCTGTGACCTTCCATGTTACTAAGGTGTGTCAGACTTACTTTCCTGTAAAAAGAGAGCCGAGTGTCTTAAAGTGTCTTAAAGTGCCACTTAAACTGTTCACTTCCATATTGCAGAGCATCATTATACTGTTAGTCTATTCAGCCTTTTCCTTCTTGGAAGAGGGATGTATTCGCTGCATATATCACTTGGAAAGCAAACCCCAGATATATTTCGAATGGAGTATATATTCCTCATTCAGCAGCCTTTGCATAGATGACAGTTTGAGACTGCAACACTTATTCCAGAAATGCCTGAGAAGAGAAGGACTGTCAGGGGGTGGGGAGCGAATCAATATTATGTTGACATGGTGAAACTCCCTTTCCATTTACCAGAGATGAAAATATACCACTGAAAAATACTGTATACCTTTTCCACCATGGCCTCCTCGGGACTATTTGATATGATTGCATCAGTTGACATTAGTTTTGAGAGATTTTTAGTGATTTGCAGCACTTGTATTTCACTGGCCATTAAACCCCAGATAATGTCTTAGTTTCTCAGATCCCCTCGCACAATTAAAGGCCACGAAACCCTGGTGGTCATCCTGATTATGGACTTAATTCTAATTGGTGAGCTATTGAAATGAAGTCGTACTGGTGCACTGGCTGGGTAAAAGGTCACATGTATTTCAGGAGGCTGTCGTGGTTTTATAGCGAGATAGGTGCCTGGAGGGAACTGTAATTCATGTCATTATACAACTTTGAAGATGGAAGATGGAAGAGCTGCATGTTTTCTTCTAAAACAGACACTATTCAACTTCTCTCAGAGTACTGAAGAGGTTCGTCATCATGGTTCCTATCTCGTGCATAACCCATAACTAATCCTATATAAAACTTTGAGCAACAATACAAGTGTGATTTATCTCAAAATGTATATGCCAAATATTGACAACTGACAGTCTGATAATCTAGGGATAAAGGAAAATGTTCAAGCTGTTAACCTATTGTATTATAAAAGTTTCAGTTGTAAAATGTCAGTTTGAACTCTGTTTAACCCTTTGAATGTTCCCTTTCACTCGATGTTTAACATGCTCTAACTGTATTTGCTTCCTGGCTGGAGTGGGAGACTATTGGTCAGATGATTGCTTACAATGCTGACATTTTGTCACACGTAGGGCCAAATGTGACTGCTTGTTGTAGGCTAAATAAATCATTTAATAGTATATCAATATTTTTTATATGAGACAAACTGGTGTTTAATGACGTTGAGACAGATTTCAAAATTCATCCAGCCCTTTCCCACAACTGGAAATGCCTATTTCTTAAGCAACTTACAGTGAGTACAATTAGATGGCATTTTATGAGACCAACAGAGACTGGGCAGAGATTGAATGCACAAATATTCATCCTAACCATTGGGCTGTTCACCCATTGTTACTGTATATTAAATTGCATTTTAGAATGAGGGACATTTAAGCTCAAGTTATCTATGCAAATACAAATCAGACTGCTGTGATGGTTTGGCATTAGACAATGTTTAGACAATGTGTTTAAATTCATTTTTTTCCACAACGTGCTGAATCATCAAGTCTACTTATTGTTCTATTATAGTTAGCAGAGCATTGTCATGTGGGAACACTTTAATCATTGTGTGGCCATGTCATGAAAAGTGTAAATTGGTTGGCTTTGTTTGTGCAGTTTTTGTTGCATTATCTTGTTTAAAACGTGCTTCAATTTCTACTAGTAGGCCACCTTGAGTGTATGGCAGCTCTTGGTGATATAAATTGCATAGAAAGAGTAAGCTTTTTGTGTTTGAAAAAGATTTAGGAGGATGATGAAAGACCATGGGTGCAATTAGTTTAGCCTAATTAAATGTTCTGGAGATCTCCAGTATAATGAGGTCCCTGTACATATTCATTTAAGTTAATACAGATTTCAATTGCGGTCAAGGCAACAGCTTTTGTTTTCTGAATTAACACATTGTAATTGAATAGACTGATGCTTTTCTAAGCGAATAAATTAATAGATATTGAAAGGCATGGCATATTCTCCTTCTGGAACAGTTAGCATTGGATAAAGGTTATCTTTCACATTACTATTTTTGATTGCCTGGACTATGAATGTCTTGGATATAGCAAGTTCATGAACTCTCAAAAACACTTCTGTTCTCATTATTCAGTTTCTAGTCATTTTGTTTCAGGTGATTGTTCAGGTTTTCAGCATATTCTAACATTTTCCTGGCAAGAAGAATGACTATGATCAAATTTTCCACAAAACAAAAAGAAAAAAGACCAGGCTTATTGTCAAAAGTCTAGTTCTAATCAACTCCTTCATCTCATACGGTACAAAACTAACACAGAATACAGATAATTAGGAATACATCTTAAAATAGAGGTGAGCACTTTAATAATTAGATGATTATTTGGCGATAGACTGAGAATAATTTTGATGCAGACACATTTTTTATCTATAGGCTGTACAATAAGAATTGCATGTCTGGTTTTAACAACTCACTGACGTGCCAAATAGTTTTTTACACTAAACCATCTGAAATGTCATCTTTAAAACTGTTTGGCCAGGCACTTGATATGTGATTCGATAAACCATCCGTCTAAATGTCTAAAAACATCACATCTACACCATGCTTGTGGCTGCCAATAGTCTCTAAAAGAACACTAGTTTGGCTGAACCAAGCGCATTACTTTAAGCCTGGCTAGATGGATCCTATTGTGATCGTGATCTGGCGAATACAGCTGTTTTGTGTATGAGTGATAACCGTCCAGTTTTTATAAAATGAAGTTAAGAGTTTTTTTAATTAATCAATTGCTCTACAGATGCAAGTTGTTATATGAAAGAGTGGGGAAACAATTTAAGTAACAAAACAAACCAAAAAAATCTAAATCGTGTTTACATCATGTTTGCTTTTGTCCTTACCATTGGAGCTGAGACCCCCACCCCCACCCTATAATTCACGCTGACATTTATACGGTAGTATACCGCAGTGATTTACAATGGCTTCTTTGAGGTTGACAGTTATGGATATATAAAAAGCTCTATAATGTTTCCTGTTCAAAGTGCCACACTGAGCCCACCTGTGATCAGGTATAGAGTAGGCAGTCAAGCGTTACTAAAGAGTAACTTCAAATGTACTTTTGAGAACAGGAATATTATATTATATGCACTGTTTAAAGTGTTAAGAGCGATGAAGACTGACGAGTGCCAACGTTTCTCATTCTGTTATACCAAGTTGCCAAGGTATGAGCTCTGAAGCCCTTACTCTCCAGATCACCAGAGACACACGCAGCATCATTCATAGCATGGCTTTTACAGTCTACATTGCACGCTTATCACTTACATGTGTGTGACATTGGTATTATAGTGGACTGGACTGTAGTGTACATGTTTCTTGACCTACAGTATAGTGTTTACTTTGTTATAACTTGTCTTCCTACCTCTTAATTCACTTGCATATAACCATAATAATGGAGCTAAAATTTGGAATTGAGTTGTATTCAAGTCAAGTACCATTATATAAAAAACAGCAAGTTAACCATGAAAGACCAGGATTGGAAACATGTGGTCTGAATAATTCCACATCCTTCTCTCTTACAGGAATACCAAATTGACATAATCTTTGCTCAGACATGGACTGACAGTCGCCTGAGGTACAACAGCACAATGAAAATATTGACTTTGAACAGCAATATGGTTGGACTTATTTGGCTACCAGATACCATCTTCAGAAACTCCAAGAATGCAGATTCTCACTGGATTACCATGCCTAATCAGCTTCTAAGAATATGGAATGATGGGAAAATACTATACACCCTCAGGTAACAATGAAAACATTATTTGGCTAATATAGTCAAACTTTACATAGTATTGCAGTTAACGATGTTGTGAGTTATTGTCGTTTGATTGTTATATAGTTTAGTATACTCAATGTACTGTAGGCTACTGTACTGTAATTACAGTATAAATCACAATTATCACAAATAGCTATTTGAAATTATTTCAGTTTGTTAGTTCTCTGTAATTGTGGATGTACTGTATGTACAGCCAATCTGTGGTGTATGTTACAACATTCACAAATTACCAGTGCACCCTAGTCCAAGGTTTCTACATAAATGTGATGCGTTTTTTTTATAAGTGCAGTTCACACCATATATTTTCAGTGTAGTGCTATTCAGCTGCAGTATCAGGGGACGTTTTTCCACTAACAGAATATTTGGGGAAGTGAGAGACTTACTTTAGTGTGGCACCACAAACACTTAATACAATATTTGCTTTAGCAACACAAAGAGGGCCATTAAAATAAAAATGCTAGCGGCCAATCATGAACAAAGCACAGGAAGATTCTTTCTTATGAGGCTGCATTGCTATTACGTATTCATAATATCTGATGATGACTTAAGACAAAGAAGGAAATGTCACTGGGTATTAATTGGGCCTGGGCTTGGCTGAGGTAAACAGAGATGACATTTTGAGATATCTATGCCTCCTCTGCTTTTCGATTGGCTTCTATGCTACAAGTCCAAATGTCCTACTTTAATCTATTTTTCCCTTTCTTTAATATTTGTTACTTGCAGTATTTTACTACTAATTATTACCTCTAGGATAATTATATCCTAGTATTTTATATCCACAGTATTTTTGTAAGTTTGAGGGTATTAAATTCAATGCACTCTATATTTTAACTTTGTATTATAATAATACAACAATTTAGTGAAGGTTTACTTTGCATTCACTGCCTAAGCCATGCAAACAGCACAATGTTGGGTACTGTAGACCTGTGGAAACCTTGCAAATCAGCATTTTTTATCTAAAATACAGTAGATGGAAAAGACTAACTGTGTTTTTTTTAAGTCTGCATTCCTGCAGAATTTGCTTGAGGGAATAACGACCTGAATTTATAGTGTATGAGATGACCGGGGAAGCCTGGAAGCAGAATAAATAAATAAATTACATTGTATAAAGAAATAACCTGGAAAGAAAGTGTTTCCATTAACCATTTATGTAAGCTTTGTGATGCTGTGAACTGTGTATAAAAAAGCAAGTTGATGAAAAAAATGTAGTTAAATTTTGTCAAATTAGAAACTAATCTAAACTAACATGCTACTGTCTCTAAACCGCATTGTTATATATAATGCATGATACTCATACACACATGCCTATGTCAGTGGGGATCTCTGATGGTTCAGTCAGGGTTAAGGGTGGACATCATCGTAGAGTCAACCTACTGTATAGTGAGCTGTTCCCCTGATCCAGTTCCCCTGAGTTAAAACAATGCTTTTCTTGTGACATATTTCCATATGTGATATATGGGATATAGTTTAACCTTACACCTAATCCTAACCTCATACCTAAACATTATTTCTCTAAAATGATTTCCCATGTTGCACATATAACATGCCACTGTTGATATTACCGGTATACCACACGAGGCCCAATAAAGATTCCGTTTCTAACCAGAATAACATCAGAGGACAATAATTGGCAAATAGGAATGTTGTTCCAGGAACAATGAGGCATGTTTGTCCAGGAACAGCAAGGAATACTGATCCAGAAATAATGAGGGACGTGTGCAAGCACATGTCCTCATTGTGTAAATCATGTTATGCTAAGTGCAGTGAAATTGTTGTGGCTGAAAGACAGTTCATCATGTTCTCTGGAGCCATGTAGATAAGAATTCCTGATGGGCCATCCTTAGTCCGTTAGCCACCTGTTTTTTATAATGGATTCAATTAAGATTGAACCGTCCCTAGCAAGCCTTTGATCATAAAGAATAGGTTTGTAATTGCAGCATTTATCCTGCCCTTTATCACGCTGAGTGGACAAAAACTAGAAAAAAGGGTGTCGTATTATATATCCAAATGGTAGAACACATTTGAAACCACCCCAGACTGCTAAGCTCAGCCCATTCTCCGAAATGGGGTCAATGCAATGATATGTTCAGTTTCATATGTCTAACTTTATGAGGGATGTGACCGTTAACAATCTCTTTAAGAAATGTCATTACTGTCAGCAGAAAAAGATCTAGATGCCTATTGTTCACCAGAGAGGACTGGGTCTACTGTATATCACAGATATTTTTTGTATATGCTTATGACGGCATTGTTTGCAACCATGTATGTATGTGTAGATGTTATGCTGCGGTAGCTTGCACACTAGTCCAATGTTGTGCTATGTCCAAATAAGGTGGTGGGTTTGTACTGATTTATAATTATTATATTCATTTATTCTATACTATTAATAATTTATCTCTGGGGGAGTTAATTCATATTTTAAGTATATAGCATTCATTCACAAGTACCTACAATAAATCTGAGGCGGTATTTCTGTTTTGAGATAAATACATTTTTTAAAATTAACTTTGTTTCAGACAAGACTTAGCTGTCTGGGCGCTGCTTATATCAGTCTTCACAGCTCAATGCCGTTGGTGACACGCCCACTTAAGAGACCAAAAGCGTTGTTTTTTTTGCTCCATTGAAATGCATTACAATGCCTTATCTTTTTATAATTCTAAAATCTTCTCTTCTATGCTGTTTTGTCCAATCTAGTTACAGTTACAAGGTTGGACAAGTGAATGGGGCAGGGCTTGAACAAGTGAAATGGGTGGAGCTTGGGATATGTCAATTGTCACTGGCTTAGTGCTTCAGATAAACACAAAGACTTAATATAAGACTGTATATAGTGATCCCCCCCCCTGTTCTGGTTTCTTCTGCAGAATATAATGATTATGTTGTCTTGCCTTTTGTAGACTGACCATAAATGCAGAATGCCAATTACAGCTACATAACTTTCCTATGGATGAGCACTCATGTCCACTCATCTTCTCCAGCTGTGAGTACACATTGAGCTCTGTTTATGTTATGATCAGTGAGACATTGAAGCTGCTGTCTGTAAATCACGTTGTTTGTGGCATGCTATACCAACTGAGCATGCTGCTATCAGTAGTTTACCACTGTTGTCTCCCATTTGTCTTGCTTTCTCCAGTGGCAAGCATTAGAGCCACAGTAAACTCATTTTTATTTGTTAATAGCGTTCAAGCGCTATCACTTTCAATATGGTGATCGACTGTAATGCACTGGTTTCTATTGCTTCTTGAGCTGTGGATAGCATCTTCAAATGAGGTTTAAGAAGTGTGAAACTGTACCTTCTAGCGGAAGTGAAAAATAATCAATGATTAATTGCTTTAAAATCTTATTTTCTATACTATAAGGGTATTTTATGGGCAGGTATTTATATTAAACTTGTCAAAAGTTGGCAAATGGCCTTTACAGTGATATGTTATTTTACTGTAAATGTTGCTGTAGTTAGTGTTTAATTGATGAGCAGTGTTGGAATTACCTTGTAGCTCCCGGGGGACCACCCTGATTGATCCGCCAGCAGGATGACTGTGAAAATGCAAACAAGGTTTCCAGCGAAGAAACTTGAGCTGAGAGCAATTGTCAGGCGATGCTAGACTAGAGTGCAGTTGCAGACTAAACGGAACACACACAACAAATAATCACCTTGGTGTTTAATACAGAAATATGATCATAAAGAAACATAACTGACAACATAGTCTCAAGCAGCCCCAATACATATGCTCCCACACAGTTGTATAGAATGTGCTCAATGAATGGATCAATGAATGAATGAATGAATGAATGAATGTATGAATGAAGAAGGTCCAGTGTGAAGCTGGGGTGGGTTGAGTGTGTGCTAATGGGAGTTGATGTTATCTTAATAGAGTAGGCCCACTAGTTAATCCATGTGAAATGATATTGCAAAGTGCTAGTTCATTTGTTAGGTTAGCAATTTCAATCATATACACTTTTTGTCATATTCAGCTAATATCTCCTCGCGGTCTTGAAATCATAGGCTACACATAGCCTATACCGAAATATAACTGAATACATTTTAACATGTCTTGATTGCATATTGATTATTTATCTACAACCAGGAGCTAATAATTGCGCTGAAATTGCATGCCCATATAGCTAAAAATAACATGGTGGTAACTCTGTAGTCTTGCCGTAACAGTCAATGACCGAAGTCTTCATCCTAAAACGCCAAGGGCTTTCTAACGCTTCGAAAATTGACTAGAAAGGCCATTGACCAAGCTGCAATTTTTGACGAGTTGGGATTGAGAGCATGTTTATTCGTTATAAAACAAACATTTTTAAAGCTTTAATCATGCTTACTGTAGCTACAGTAGTACTCTGTTTTAAATGTGTGAATATTACACAGTGCTATGCCATTTGTATGGTGGAAACCCTAAGGATGTAGGTGGATAAAGCATTGTACGGTTGAATGGTACATTCATTTTGAATTGTCCTGGGTGCTGCACAACCGGTCACCACAACTTGGCAACACTATTTTGAAATTGCCATTTTTATTGCCCACTGGCTTCACTTTCTTATGTAGGATAAATGGACCAAAATAGTGGAAAGCTTTTGGTTGCTTTAAACTATAGTAATTAAGCACTGTATTTTAATCAAACATCTTGATTACTGATTCCGTACAACTTAATAATGTAACATTTTGTACACAATGTGTCCTACATTTCGCTGTCTACCTAATTGCGTATTATTGTCACACACTTTGTCTAATACTCACTGTCATGAGATAATGTCTGTTATTAGCCTTTTATATTATTGTCTATTTATTGCCATTGTGTTTAGACATCAAGGCTGTGAACTGATTTATAGTTTTGTTTTAATTTTAGTGTGTATAATCATGGATTTATGTGAACACATTTTGGTCAGTTAGGCCTATGGCATGTAATTATTCATAAATATTTATATGACTAACCAAAGGATTTGAATAGAAATTGGCCCTGACTAAAGGTTTGGCCTGTTTATTAGCTTGTGTCCACACAATAGTATTATTCTAAACTTTATTTAACCACTTAACTTTTTAGTTGAATATTCCATAGGAAGGATGCAGAGGTCTTTTAGAGATGAATGGAAACATTATTAAAATCTGATGTTAAAAGTGTTAGTGAAAATCACCTTAATTTATTCTTTAATAAATATCTACTTATATCTTATACAGCAATGGCAAAAATGTACTGTTTTATTGAGTCAATTTGGGTTGTTTTTCTCTCTCAATGTCTCTCTCTGTCTTAGTGGTTTAGATTAAAGTATAATTGAATGGGTTACTGTTACTATAGCTGGAAGGCCTTAGATTCTTAGTGAAATTGCTGAGAACATTGGAATTTGTTCTCAGTTATCGACTCTAAATCAATATTGCCCTCTTCCAGAGATGAATTATCGAAATGACATATAGTTTTCTTCCTGTGACAAAACCTTGTGCCTGGCACAGGCTATAAAGATTTAAAACCAACTCTGGGTGTTATCCTGAGCACATTGTCTTTAGTCTGTTGTGATCTACAGAAGGACAACACTGCTCATTAGCTTTAACCATCTTGGAGCCAAAAAATGTAATACTGGTTATAGCTTCATGTGGTATTTGTACATCATTTGAATAACATTCATTTTGGTAAATGTCCAAAATAATAAATCCCACTAAACGGAAATGTTACTTCCCCATAGGAGGTTTTCGGCAATATTTATCCCTATAAGAGATTCTTAATTTGTTTGGTATAATATTAACACACAAACCTGGCCTTTAAAATGTAACATATTCATAGAATAATTAATATTGTCAATTGTCAAATGTATGTTGTGCATAATCAATTTATAAGTGAACAAGTGTTTGTATAGAGTAGACATTGCAGATTCTCTTTGTCTCTGAGATATCATTTAAATAAACGCATACACCTTGATTGTGATGTGCACAAAAACATCTAATGGTGATGTCAAAAACACATGAGAGCACTGCAGGTATTGTTAATAGGCTTCATTCATCAAGCATGTTTGAAAACAAACAATTAGCATTTAAGGAAACAACCTAACCCACAGTTAATTTGTGGTAATTGAAAGCACAGTATATTACATTTATATTATGTGTGATTATACGTCATTTTGTTCACTATTACCTACTTACAAAGAAAAAAGTGCAAGTCATTATGAAACTCACATAATCAATGGCAAAAGCACTTCCAGGCACAGGTCACATGATTTGAAGGTTAGGAACAACATCAAGATGGATCCAGTACGATATTGAACCAAACCTTTCATTTACTGTGTTCTCCTTGCTGCCTATGTCTTCATTCCAAATAGTCTTTTCATTAGCCGGCCTCGAGAACAAGACAAATGTTGCTCTGGGTGGCCCTAGGTCCGTCTCCAGACAACATTCATCATTATGATTTGCCACTTGGCACTAGGGGTCACACATGCTTTGTGTAATTGCAGATGGATATCCAAAAGATGAGATGATTTACAAGTGGAGAAAGAACTCTGTTGAGGCCGCTGACCAAAAGTCTTGGCGACTGTATCAGTTTGATTTCATGGGCTTGAGAAATACCACAGATGTAATAAGGACCACAGCAGGTAAGTAACTTCTTCAGTGTCGCTAAAAGAAATAAGTAACTTATTTTGGCCTGGTTCTGACTGAAGAATTGGGTGCATCTTGGTAGTTGTGTGATACCATACTGATCTTTGAGCTCCACTTTGATTTTTCTGCGAGTATCAGACAGTATTGTATACAGCGTAACCCCTCAATTCAAAGCTAACACATAACTCATTACATTAGCTATATTGATTTCCTTCATATAATTACTTTACGTTACTTTAAATAATTACAATACTAATGTATGTTTAGAATATGTTGTTACAGTATGTATGTTAAACAATACAAACCTAGAGTAACAACAATAACAGAGGGATTATCTGTCAGCCCCGTCATCTTCGCTATTAATGGCAGGGTCATTCTTGCTCACTTTGAGCTCAACTCAAAACAGTATCGCTCCGTGCTCCAGGGCCACGCCTCACACGGCGAAATGCATTGTGTAGCATAGCGTGGTGCTCCGGCTTTGTTGATACGAGCGATGTTCGCCTTTTTGTTTGTTACTATTTACGGAGCCAGGGCTGTGTAAAAGTATCAGATTATTTATTTATTATTTACACGCACAAACTTTAAAATAGCTAAATGAGAGGAGATATTTGTTGATTATGTCAAAAAGTGCATTAGCTAACATTTATCTTGCAATTACAGCTATCTGCATGGAGATAGCTGTAATGGCTTTTGTTGCCATTATTATTAATTATTATTAAGTATATTAGTATTAAGTATTATTGTAAGTATATTAAGTATTTTTGATAAAACTGCAGAGATTTCTGCACTAACCTTCTCAAGCAAAGTCATTGCAAATAGCTTGTACTGATAGGAATGGCAATCAGTGGATGTATGTTGATGTCATCTAAGAGCTACAGTACACTACCTGATTGACTGTTTTCCTGGCAGACGACAAATGCTTTTGATTTGAGAGCTTCCAGACTGATAATCGTGGCAAAGTCATTCTGGAGCTAGTGAGATCAGGATGTAACCATGTGTGTGTTGTATCGCAGCCTGAAAAACGTCATGGGCTTATGAATTGAGGCGTAAAGATTAGAGAAATGTTTGTGCTGTAATGTAAAGAATACACAAGAGTGTTAGTCACTCAGCACTCACGTACTGGGCAGGTCAAAGGTCATTTTTATCCCTGTAATTTAAAACAACACGGGTGATTTTAAAATTAGTCAATGCAAATGTTTGTCTGTTTTGCATTGACACAGGTGACTATGTGGTGATGACAGTCTACTTTGACCTGAGTAGAAGGATGGGCTACTTCACCATCCAGACCTACATCCCCTGCATCCTGACCGTGGTCCTTTCCTGGGTCTCCTTCTGGATCAAAAAAGACGCCACTCCGGCCAGGACAGCATTAGGTAGACATGTTGTCATGCAGTCGGTTCAGCTGTTGCCTCTTCACTCAGCTTGGATCAATCCATTCGCTTGTTTACTTTGTCTGTTTTTCTGTTTTAATTGAGCTCTTTCTGTTTATGTACCCGCTCTCCATTTGTTCTTGTGCAGTCCCATGGAACATTTTGGGAAAGGTAATTTCTTTCTTTTGTTCATTCATTCATTTGTTCTTTAGTTTGTTATTTCTTGTAATTTATATATATATATATATATTTTGGCTTTCTTCCTCATTCATGGTTATTATGTATGTATTATTTATAATTTGTCCTTTTTAATGTAATTATTATATATTGTTTGGGATAATTACAAACACAATACAGCCATGTAAAAAAACTTAAAAGACCACTACACATTATTTAAAAATGCAATAGTATAAATATACTCTAAATGTACACAATACTGTATGACATAAATAGAAAAGGTCTGTAAATACAAATATATACAGTATATACTCTATATACAGTATTACATGTAAATAAAAAATACAAATGTATAAATAGTAAAAATTTGCTGCAATGGTCTCTTAATTTTTCTGCTATACTGTATACAGTATAAACGGTATATATATATATATATATATACGGCATTTTAAAGTACACATATATTTACAAACCCTGCACACAGTCATTTTGCGAGTCCATTGTACTAATTCTCCCAGATCTGTGACCTCCTTCTCTGAAGGACTCCAGCTCACACTTTAGTACGTCGGTAAAATATGTTCCATCTATTTATCTGGGATGATGTCAGTGCTGCTGGCTGTGTACTTACAGCCAAGTGTTATGCACATCACTCAAGGACTCAAGAAAAGGACAAGCAAATAAAAGGACGAGGACACCCTCTCTGATTAAAACAACAATTATTTATTATGGCTAGAATGGGAGCTTTTGCAGACAAATAGATACTGTAGTTATGCTGGCATCTGGTGTCATCAATGACTTGTGAAAAGTAGGGAATAGACAATAGTCAAAGTGATTTACGTATATATACTGAATAAGGACCTAGGCAAGTCAATCTGGTAGTAGAATTTCAAATAAAAAACGTCCAGAGCAACCTTTAAGGTAAAGTCTGCTATTGCAAGCAAATTGTAAGATAATTCACATTTTGTCCTTGCATCTCCTTGAATTTCGCTAGCTTATACCGTTCTCTGCATTGTTTGAATTACCCTCCAGTCCCGGGATGGTGGCTCACCTTACAGATTATATTTTGGGGAGGTGGGTGCTAATGAACGGAAGAGGCTGAGAGACTTTTTTGGGGCCAACAGCTTAATTTCTTATGTGGAGAGAATTGTCCACATGGATCTTGTATTGATTGGTTGTTGGTCCAGTCGGCTGCTAATGATTTGATTTACATCTACTAGCACAGCCTCTATCACTAGCTACATTGAATGTAAGGTTTCCAGACTGTTGAGCGGAACAATTGAGCTTGCAGAACAGATAATCTCAACAGGCTAATTTGGATGTATACACAAAAAGCTTCTCAGGACTACTGTTTATTTGTATTGTTTAGAGGCCAAACATGTCAATGCATGCCACTTTATTAGAAGAAGGCAGGCTAACAGGTAACAGGTAATTGCTGTGGCAAGCAGGAACTGAGAGAAATGTTCAAGATGTCCTGAAAATATATGGGGCTCAATGGTTACCGTGGCAACCACAGCAAACCAGTGACAGTTGTTTTTTTTTTGTTTTTTTGGAGGGCGTTGTTTTTTCCTCCCTCAGACATCGCTGATGGACATCAGAATTAAACGAGCTCGAGTAGATCTAGATGAGTGCAGGCCTGTCTCGCTTGGCCCGTACATGATAAATGAGCCTCCGTCCTGTCTAATGTGAGCATAGGCTACTTGAATATAATCCTTCTTAGTGGAATATTGTCATTATTAAAAGCAGGTAAGACTTTGCAGTTTATAAAATGACTGGTTAAAGGTGTACTGGTTCTTTATTAGTCAGTAAGCCTACTGATACACTCTAATTGAGTTATGTGTTAATGTATTTGACCATTGCAGTTGATACTGAAGAAGTAATTTCGTTGCGTACAGGTGCAAAGAGCAAATTACAGCTACACACAGCTACTGACCGCTACCGTATTAATTTACCGTAATTATACTGTACTGTACTTTATATTGGGGGCAAGGCACTCTTGGTCTGGATGACTACTCCCATCACGGACCCACCTGTAAGCAAGCTATCAAATATGAAAGACCCTCACATTGTTAGACACTAGTCCTGACATTAGGTACATATGTAATATGTGGCATCTAGAACATACAGTACAGTAACCTGTAAACACTGTAGGAATCAGGCCTTCGTTGAGTTACAGTATATTTTAGGAGGCTGTCATCTGATTCAGCAGACAGGTCTATTCTAGTCTGGGAGAGAATGTGCAGATTGTCAACTTGCTAAGGTATGTCATGCTCTGAGCAAGGACTCTTATTGATGCAAAGTACGCTCTGTTCATGTTCAGACAAAGGTAATACTGATCATTAAATGCCTTGTGTAGTTTAAAAATATAACTATATGGATTTAACCCTAGAATGCACAACAAGGGTCCAAATTGACTCGGATAAGTCATTTTTTTCTGTTACTTTACAATTATACAATTTCATAATTTAAGATGCTAGGACATCTTCAATTAATGCATGAGCCTATGTGTGGCTTTGCTGAAGTCATTGTGTTAAGAAATTATACATTTTGACTCACAAGAATGCTAGAAATAGGTTTAACTGTTATTTTACTGTAAAAAAATGCACTCAACATTAATTAGCTTGTGTCAGATGACCGTCCTATAGGCCACTGCAGCTGATACCAGTTCACTGTGACAGGCACTGGTCAGTACCAATATCTGAGACAGAAATCAGATTCTAAATCCAGACCAGCAATGGACTCATATCCTTGGTCCTCTTATCTTCTCAGTCAGCACACTGATGAATGTCTGTGATGAATCTAAAGATGAAGATTTAAAGACAATTATATAAAGTAATTCATTTCAGATTTAAAGATACACCAATAATCAAATAAAATCAGAAATGATTATGGGTCCCCATTACTAATATGAACAAAATGGGTTATAGGACAACAAACGTTATTTGTACTTAAATCTTTAGGAATAGCAATAAATATATCCTCCACTTAAGCATCAAATTCAATAGGAAATAAATATGAGCAACTTTTGGACCCATTATTGTGACTGTATCACTGTAGCAATCAGGCCAGAATCATGAAAAACATGTTCGTCCTAGTGGCTGTGTTTGGACACAAATGCATGTAAATCAGTCATAGAAATTAACATTGTAACAATACAATGTTCAAATTGCCCTGGGTCCAGGTAGTCAAAATTGAGGGGAAAGAAGAACCCATTTATATTCTTAAAATTTTACTTCACTTTCAGCACTATTCATTTAAAATCCACAGCAATTTAGCAATTATTAAATCTCAGCCATCAGCCATGCATGTGAAAACTACTGTATATCCTTACAAATCTAATGTGCTCTACGTCAGTAAGAGATGAATTCACGAATATTCTAGGCACTAAATGGATTTTTGTATTGACCCAAAAACCATGCTACCAACACTCTTCTGCACAGCGTTAGACTGAAGATGAAGACTGAAAATGAAGGGCAAATTGATGGGGTGAACCGATCTGAGTTCTGACTTCATTGGTTTTACCTGCTTTGACTCATACTGCCTCACATCAGTACTTTTTATAACAGCAACAGGTCAAACACACTTGTACAAGCTGCAGGAGGAATAAAGGAATAATTCACGAGCCATTCTGTCAACGTGCTTTTCCACCTGTCAACTCCAGTTCTGAACAAATGCACACGTAATAAACAATCTCTTCAATTTGAGGTTGAATAACGCTTGTGAATAGACAAGACACAGTCAGTTTCCTTTGACCACAAGTCACCCACGTTGCAAAATATCAGTTCCATAACAAATATATTTGAGAGCCGGATTAAATAAATGTATTGTAAACATGCCGAGTAAAATTTCTTCATGGGCCAGATGTGGCCCGTATTCTGAGAAACCAGCTGTGAGGTAATATGTGTCTTCTCTCCGCCTTCTAGGTATAACCACAGTGTTAACCATGACCACTCTCAGTACGGTGGCTAGGACGTCACTGCCCAGGGTATCGTATGTCACCGCCATGGACCTCTTCGTCACTGTCTGCTTCCTGTTTGTTTTTGCTGCTTTGATGGAGTACGCCACGTTAAATTACTACTCATTTAGCGCGCAAAAGCCCAGCTGCGGTAAAACAAAGAGACCGGTAAGGTTTCCACTGAAATATTTGATTTATTTGTTATGAAATATTGTGTTGTCTCCAAGAAGTCTTGTATTCTAATATACTCACATTTTAATATATTCTAATAGGGCAAGGTTTTCTAAAATGGTTGCGATGTAGATGTAACTAGTCTAGGATGTCCGCAGTGTTGCCTATCTTCTAGTTGTTACAACAGCTTGTACCTGGCAGCGCTTTTTGTTATGTGCATGCCTGAGTATGAACTTCTCTTTTATATTGTCTGAAAAGACCAACACTATTTTAGGAAGCTTTGCATGTCTGTTCAAACTTCCACATAGAGGTTGGCCTATTCTTGTCGGGAGTATATTGTGCAGGTTGCCAACTTGTCATACTCTTGATTGAACACTCAACTGTAATGTTGTGTTAATACAAACACATCTTCAGAAAAAAATGATGCTGAATTTAATAGATTATCAAATTAATTGTGTTAATAGATAAGCCTAATACATAATCTATTTCTCTTGTTCATTGTATTAAAGTATAGTATACATCTTTATGTACTGGTATTAAATGTACAAATGTTGATTATAGTATTATACATCTTTCCAAAGTTTTCTTTGAAACAAATAAGATAATGCAGCTAAAAACTATATTTAAAAAATCTGTCTCTGAAAACAATAACACAACAAACTGCCGTCTTCCAAATTCGTACAGATTAATCTTACACTTTGTTTATTATGAGACTGAAAGACAGCACTTTAAAAGGTCTTTAGAATTAGGTCAAGCACAGGGAACAAGTGGATAACAGTCCCGTGGATTAAAATAACATATCTTCTGAGCTGGGTTTGTTTTGCTGACTGCACAGATATGAAAGGCATGACTGTGCACTTTATTCTCAAATTACATTGTGTCTTCTTTCTCTGTGGCTTTTCAGAACTACTCTGTACTAGACGTGGGACCACCGCACACTGTCATCACATTAAATAACTCACTGTACTGGCAAGAGTTTGAGGATGCTTGCGTATATGAGTGCTTGGATGGGAAGGACTGCCAAAGTTTTTTCTGCTGCTACGAGGAGTGTAAAGATGGCGCTTGGCGAAAAGGTCGAGTCCACATAGATATACTTGAACTAGACGCATACTCGCGTGTGTTTTTCCCTACATCCTTTTTGCTTTTCAACATCGTCTACTGGGTAGGATATCTCTACCTTTAGCGGGATGTAGGTGTTTATCATCAAGCATCAGCACAATAACATAATGACGTTTGGATGAGGTAACACCGAATAAACTGTGTTCCTTCTTCGTGTTACCTGAAACCATTTCCGCAGATAAACACCCCTAATAGTCAGGAGGACTACAGTGAATTATTGCTTTCTGACTTCAGGTAGAAGAAAGAACATTTCTTCCCTTCATACAGTATGCTGTATATTGGAACACTAAAGGGGACTGTCTGGTAGTAATGATACAGATGAAGGAAATGTGTGTTGCAACCCCATCCAAAATATAAAATATATATAAAAAAGACTTACAGTATATAATAAGTCATTTTAAATCACCAGGGCTTTCTTATCAAGCGATCAGTCAAAACCACTGGAAGAAAATCTGAAGACATTCAAAACCATTTACAGTGCCTTCCGCTAGAGGGGTAATTGTCTGTTATGAAGAATCAGGGAACTATGATCAAAACGGTGTCTGGCTTTGACTGATTGCTGCTTCGAACTTGTGTTCAATTTGTTAATCAGCCTGATTTTAACCCATTAGGAATAATGAATTCCTCCCACTGCCTATTTTGAAAGCTATTAGTGCCCATTGCCCGTATGTAAGTAACCTGAAACACTTGGAGTGGGGAATTAAATCACTTCAAAGCTGAAAGTAATATCTGATTAGAATCACTTAGTTAATGGGTGTTAGTTTTTTTGTTTAAATTCAAGTATACCTTTTTTAATTGTTATTTTGAATTAATTGATATGATTAAATTTAGTTTTACATTTCCAGCAACAATACATAACAGGTATTATTAATTTACAGTAACTAATTCTAAACTCGCAACCTGGCCACATGCTGTACATTTAATAAAACACTAGTTTAGAATTAGGTAAAGGCCTTATATTTTTAGTAATTATAATTTCAGCTGAATATAGTTGAACATAAAACTGTATGCTAAGCCAAAGAGTGATGACTGTACAATTATAAGGTATGCTGGTATTTTAAAAGTTTAAAACACTAAATCATATGTTAAGATAATTGTAATTTTTACAGTAATATTCAAAGATATTTGATATTCACTCTTTTCAGTCATCACATTTTGGCTGTGAATTTATCGTCATGAAGTAAACACATTGAAATTGAATACAGTTACTTTTGCATTATACATACATTTTTAAATTTTTGTTTGCCATATTTTTAGTCTTTGGCATTAGCAAGCATTCAATTGCCTTAGAGTGTCCTGCCCAGAGCCAAGATGGACAACATAAATACATTTACTGACAAAATCCCTGAATAAGCCAGACATATTTATTGTCTGTAAAGGCTTCCTCTTTTTTTGGGCAGTTAACGTACAGTATCATGGATGATTTTGGCCTTTATTGACCTGTCCTGTGTTCATTATTTGTATGTTAGGTGCCAAATATTTCACATTTGTGCCATTGGCAATTTGTGGAAATTACCCTCAAGGACAGTAAACACAATATACAGAATGACCTTTGATAGAGCACATGTATGTGTTTAAATCTGTGGTTGCAAGGAGGTTTTCAATGTATTTATTTATTTATTTATTTATTTATGTATGTATTTATTTATTTTAGAGTGAGTTAAATACATTGTGTTGAATACACATGTTGAGGACACAGTCTTAAAAGGCTGTTATAAAGATTTTTGAGAAAGAAGTTTGGTATGTCTTTTAGAAGTCACGGAAATATACAATTTCCATACAGTAATGCAGGTATGGGTAAAAGAGTGTTTATATGATGAGATTATATGATAGTAGTATACTGAAATGTAATAAATCTGATTATGTGTAGTCTACATTGACGTTTTACACAATTTTACTCCAGTTCAAGGCTATATGTTTTCAATATATTTGTCAATATTAATTATCTGCATTGTTAGTAGTATTTCCATTGCCAAAAGCTGTTGCTATTTTTCCTCTGGACAGATTTCAATTAATGGGCAATGCAATAAGTTAAGGACTGGTGCTACTGTATAATTAACCTTTCTCTCGTCTTTTGAATAAAAATGTATTAAAGTGCTGTTTTGGGCAAGTTCTGTGTTTCAAAGTACACAGCACTTTTAGTTACAATATTTTATAGACTTTGTTTGACCCTTTGTTGTCAGTTGATCTGTTTGCTATATGACATACAGTACATGGCATAAAAACAATGACAATGAAGGCAATTATTTTGACAAAAGAGAAATTGTTAGTATGTTATGTCTTTATGGTCATTGAACTAAATAGGACAATATTTTCGACCATAAATTCTGTTTAATTTATTTGATGAAAACACTTAACTGGGTGCCTTTGTGGTACTACTAAAGATTGAAGGGGTTGTCACAACACATGGATCTTCACAAATTCATGAGCAGTGCAGTTAAGTACATTTGCTTACTGTATATTTAGGCAGAATGACAGCACACATTAAAGCAAGTTTCCATTTGTTTCTACTGGCACAATAAATGTTTCCATTAGTATCTGAATTGGTCAGTTGTTTGGCTGAAAGGCACTGCTTCTCTCTGTTGAGCAGAGGATCAGGTGGAGTTCTGCTATTGGACTAGGGCATGTGCTGTTAACGGCCTAGTGACATATTTAGATGCTAATTGCCTTAAACACCATTTTGTTGTATGTGTACTGTATGTACTCAAGTTAAATACACGTGAAACATGCATCATTAAATAGGAAGTGAATTGTAGTTAAGGCAGACTGGTCAGTTATGAGGAGTGGACATTATAAAAATGTAACTAAACATAGTACATCTAATTCACAGTAAACAGTCTGACAATGTAATGTGATTTAATTTGAAGTTACATTTTAAATTCAAATAAAATTACACTAGCTGTTAAAATGTTTCAGTTCAACACTGATTGCTTTAAAACTGACATAATACATTTAGGTCTCCCTTATCATTTTTTTTTTTTGTCTTATTTCAGCCTCATGCAATTCCATTAGTTTGCTTGATTACATACTCATATGCCTGTAGGTATACACGTTTTGAGCAAAGAGTTGTCAATAAATTGGCTTTACAGATTTCTGTAAATGCGGTTATTGTAAGAGGGATTTTTTATATAATTGGTCAAGCATTTCTATGTTCATGGTTGATGGAGTTTGTAAGCTAAATCAAGCCATGCTACGGTGGAAAGATTGGGCTTATGATTGACAGGAGCTCTGCAACAACCTAAAAGTTAAATATAAATGGTGACGAATGAAATTGCATGAGGAATTGCATGGATGGGTGTGTCTTTCGATGGTATAACTAGATCAAGCAATAGGAGGCAACGACTGTGAACACTTCCCAAAAGGAGCGTGTCCAGACCCTATCCACAAAATACATTTTTAGGTCTGGTTACACCAGGCTAAGAAACTCTTAAATGTATCACTGTATTCAGTAAAATATGTAATGTGGCATTTTGAAATTGACTGAACTGTGTTACTGATAATGAACTATACTATGAAGGGTTTATGGAAGGTTTTAAAGTTATAATTAATATAAAGCTATATATATTTCTTGTCACAAATATCACTGAACAAATGTATCATCTGCTTCAGCCTAGCCTATACTTCAATGTATCTTAACTACATTATTTTATAAGCAGTTTATTAAGCAGCAAGCATCTGCAATCTGTAATGTATCATCTGTAACTCGATTTTGTAAATGCTGTAGTATTTAGGTTCTAACCAAACAAAACTTCACATTCTAGTGGGTACACTTACATTAATTGTCCACCCCATGTGTGACACATCCGTGTACTGTATATCTCAATCGTATCAGTAAGTGTGTCAAGAGAATGTAATCCTCAATAAGGTGGTGTCCCATAAATTAGCGGTTTTCTTTGAAATTAAGCATCCAAAAGTCATGTCATCATTATAATTTTTTTCTTATCTTTTCATTTTTTTGTATGTATGTCACAGACTAAATATGTAGAATACAGGTTGCTTTATTTAATGTCTATGCTTGTGAACAATTTATAATTATATCAATTAAATACTTTTTTAAGTCTTTAATACAAAATGTGTGCAAATTTTTTTAGCAATTGAATTGAAACGATGTTCAAGGAAGTAGTCATTGTATTTGTCCTTTTTTAGTGGCAAAATGTTTACTAAGCAGTGTTATATTACTGTATCTCAATGTTGCTACCATTTAACTAACTTTCATTCTCATACAGGTACAATAGATTTTCTCATAATAACACATATTTAACACACAAAGCAAAAGCAATTATTTGAAAGGTCACTTTCTAAAATATTAAAATATTTTACAAATAATGTGATCTATTTAATCAATCAGTCAATCTTTTTACTGTACCAATCACAGTAAATACTGTACATCATGCAATTTATTCACTAAAATGAATCATAGTGAATAGTAAAACTTCATACTTATTGAATTGATTCTGAAGGTCCAGCAGTGAGAATCTAGATATTTGCAATGGATTCATTGGCAGAGTTTCAGGGGGGAGGGGGGGGGAAACCAAGAGCCAACCCTGCTGACTTCTTGAGGAGAGGCCAGAATTTACAAATGTTGACAATCAATCTAATTCCCCAGCATGCGTATTTGTGGTTGGCTCCGGAAGATATTTGAATGTGAGGGTCACAATAAGATTGCTGGCAATCTAATGGATCACTGTCATGTTGTCAGTATAGCACCATGTTAGAGTGGGCAGTATCATTTTACCAACGTTGATGGTTTTAGGTGGTGAGTTTTCAATAAAGCCACAATGTACATTAGAGGAAAGGCTAATGCAGCTATGCCCATACTGCCAATGAATAATGCCTAATTCAATGCTGCAGAGGTACAAAATGAATAATATATGTCAAAGCTTCTTTTATCTAAGAGAAAAGCTATACTGTAATGGCCACTGCTCCTAAAAGCTATATGATAGGTCATATGGAGAGAAGAAATATCCCCATGGTGACAGAAAGAAATCTGTAGTGGAAAGAATCAGATTAGGTAAATTGGGACAAGGCCCGACAGGCGGTCATAGCGATGTTTTGCACACAAGGGTGTAACAAGGGATACTCGAGAATTGTTGGCAAAGCAATAAATGAAGTTGTTGGATGAATGTAATGTCTGAAGTTGTTGGATGATGGTAATGTCTGAAGTTGTTGGATGAAGGTAATGTCTGAAGTTGTTAAATGAAGATAATGTCTGAAGTTGTTGGATGAAGGTAATGTCTGAAGTTGTTGGATGAAGGTAATGTCTGAAGTTGTTGAATGAATGTAATGTCTGAAGTTGTTGGATGATGGTAATGTGTGAAGTTGTTGGATGAAGGTAATGTCTGAGGTTGTTGGATGAATGCAATGTCTGAAGTTGTTGAATGAAGGTAATGTCTGAAGTTGTTGGATGAAGGTAATGTCTGAAGTTGTTGAATGAATGTAATGTCTGAAGATGTTGGATGATGGTAATGTGTGAAGTTGTTGGATTAAGGTAATGTCTGAGGTTGTTGGATGAATGCAATGTCTGAAGTTGTTGAATGAATGTAATGTCTGAAGTTGTTGAATGAATGTAATGTCTGAAGTTGTTGGATGAAGGTAATGTCTGAAGTTGTTGGATGAAGGTAATGTCTGAAGTTGTTGAATGAAGATAATGTCTGAAGTTGTTGGATGAAGGTAATGTCTGAAGTTGTTGGATGAAGGTAATGTCTGAAGTTGTTGGATGAAGGTAATGTCTGAAGTTGTTGGATGAAGGTAATGTCTGAAGTTGTTGGATTAATGTAATGTCTGAAGTTGTTGAATGAAGGTAATGTCTGAAGTTGTTGGATGAATGTAATGTCTGAAGTTGTTGGATGATGGTAATGTCTGAAGCTGTTGGATGATGGTAATGTCTGAAGTTGTTGAATGAA
>JAODLL010000443.1:0-14015 GCA_026546735.1 Forbesichthys agassizii | reverse complement strand
CCCACATAGCCCTTAGAATATATCTAAACTAGAATATCTAATATATATCATAAATGTTAAGCACAATTTTCTACAATATATATATATATATATATGTAAAAACTATTATCTATTTTGTTAATTTTCCTTTAACTAAATGTGCATTGAAGTTATGTATATTACTATTACCATTTAGGTAACTATGGACGATTTTGAGCTGTCCTGCAAGGGACTGTACCGTGCCTTGACCATCAGGGAGAAGTACATGAGGCTGGCATACCAACGCTTCCCTCAAACTGCCTCCCAGTACCTGCGTGAGATGGAGGGAGAGACCTTCAAGTCTAAAAACCAATTACAGCCAGGTTAACAAACAAAATGTCTTCAACTGGTTGCTGATCTGGGAATTCACTATTGTGGTTGAAACAAACAAAACAGATTGTTTTTGGTTTGAGTGTGCCTAGCAGAATTATGTATTATTATAAAACCTTCTATAATTTTCTTAGGTTAATAATAACTCAAATAGAATTTGAGGTTTAATTAAAAGAAACAAACAACAAACAAGGGATTACATTTAAATCAATGACTGCTACTAAAGGGTTTTAAACATGTAGTTATGCTTTTCCCAAATAGATGGTTTATAGTGTGGGTTAATGTCTGTCATAATATAATTCATTATTATGGTTTTGACATAGATTTTTGTTTGTATCACATTTAAATATTAACCTCCTTTTTACTAATATTTTCATTGTATTAAATAAGGCCTAGTAATGCCTCAATAAACAACATGTAACTTAAGTGATTATGTGTTTGTGAGACTATGTAAGATGCTTACACTACAAACGGAATATAATATACACTTTGTGCTTCAATCCCTAGTATTCACGGCTCCTCCCAAAAAAGGAGAAGACCCATTTGACACTAAGCTGCCTGAGAACCTGGGCTATGTTGCCCGCATGAAGAATGGTGTCATCTATGTGTACAAGGACAATGCTGCTGCTGACAAACACCAGCCCAAAGACCTTCCCTTCCCGGACTATGACACCTTCATCGATGACATGAACTTCCTTATTGCTCTAATTGCACAGGGTCCAACGTAGGTTCTCCATGTCTTGCAGTCCCTACAAACTCATTAGAGAGAATCAGGGAGATATCATTCAATTGTAGCAATTTGCCACGATCATGGCTGAATGTTTAATCTACTAATGAAGCACTTCAGATGCAGTATAGTTAATAGCCAGAATAGAGTATAATTGCCTCTTTCTCATTATGTCCATCACACAACAGTGAAAACAACCACATTATGTGTGTGTGTGTGTGTGTGTATATATACAGGGCATTATATATCACTCTCTTGTCTATACATTAAAAATGTTTCACTTGGCAAAAATGTGTTTGCAGTAAGACCTACACACATCGTCGTCTGAAGTTCCTCATGTCAAAGTTCAATGTGCACGAGATGTTAAATGAGATGGAAGAGCTCAAGGAGCTGAAAATGAACCCCCACAGAGACTTCTACAACTGCAGAAAGGTATGCCATACTCTTGGAGTAATATGTAATGATGCACGCATGTATGACTAATACATCTGAATTACACTACACTGAATTACCGAATTACACAAGAAGAAATGCATGACCTTTTAATTGTGAAATTGTAAAAAAGTATTCTGTAACTGTAAAATGTGATCACATTTTTTATACACACTACTAATGTTCTTTTTTTTTGTTGTTGTTAAGCATTATTGATACTCAGTATTAGTGGATTGCTAATTATTGGGTTACCTGCCTATTGTGTGTGTTTACTGCCCTCTTATGGCCAAGTCCTGCTTTGCATGCACACTATCCCAGGACGGCTCCATTCCTAACCTGACTACGTTTAGGTGGACACGCACATCCATGCAGCAGCCTGCATGAACCAGAAGCACCTACTGCGCTTCATCAAGAAGTCCTACCGCGTGGACGCAGACCGTGTGGTGCACAAGCTTCAGGGCAGGGAGGTCACCATGAAGGAACTGTTCCAGTCGCTAAACCTTCACCCCTATGACCTTACCGTTGACTCCCTGGATGTGCATGCCGTGAGTCCTACAACACAGCGTTACCTAATACCCATACCTAAACTGATACGAGGTCTTGAAACACAACATGAGCATTTAAAATAAGCCATGCTGCACTGTACAATAAAACCTTATACCTTGCCCTAACCTAGCTGAAGTAATATGTCATTAATTACAGCATATGGCATTTTAGATATAGATTGAGGTTTAAATAACAGATTTTATAGATATAGTAATTTGTCCTTGCAAAAAGCAGTAAACGTGCTTACAGTACACTTGAATTTGTGAACATCTTTCAGCAATAAGACAAAAAAACCAAAATAAAGATCAATGAACAAATTGAGCATAGCGTTCGTTCAGGCAGGCCATGAAGTCAAGACTAGGCCACGATCTTCAGCTATTCACAACCAGCTGACAGCTCAGCTAATCGCTGCTGTGCATACCAATGTATTTCCTGCCGCTTCCTCTGCAAGAGTTTTTGCAACCACCCCAATGTCTGCTTAAACGTGTCTTCAGACTTAATCGATGCCGTGTTTGTAGTCATTGATGCCAGTTCTGGTTTGTACCATATGGTAGGTCGTTCTGTTGCTCATTGTGCTCATCAAGTGCAAGGATGTCCGAGAACAAATATAACTTTCATCACTTTCCATAACTGCAATGGAAATAAATAACCTTCTTAGACTAAAGTAGTCCTTACGGAAGTCATGTTTTACAGGCAGTGTCTTTTAACAGGAAAATTATACTTTTTATACATGAACTCACTAAAATGTATAATGTGGGATTGACTGTGGAGAACTGTAGCTCTAAGACTGCTGATGCTCACTATGAATAGACCCCTTGTTTGCAGTAGTTGCTGCACCCGACGTTTTCATCAACCATTGACTTCCAATGTTACTCAAACTTCAAAAGTATGTCTCCTGTCTCATCTCATATGTTAGTGTGTATTCTCACTTTACTCCTGTTTGTGTAATCAAATAGCTGTATATTGTAATAGTGTTGTTTATAATGCTTATGCTTTTGAATGTATATAACAATTAGATTAAATTGTATAATAACAAACTGGAGTAACATGAGAATACATGTACACATTGAATAAAATATAGAGACAGAAATACATTTAGCAGTCGAAAATTAAGGGATTAATACCGGAACAAGGGCTTTGCTAATATTAAATTCCTCTTACATTTCTTCTAGAAGTTGTTTAATGATAATAACATATTTGCTTGTCTTTATTCCTGTAGGGCAGACAAACCTTCCAGCGCTTTGATAAGTTTAATGCCAAGTACAACCCTGTTGGAGCCAGTGAACTGCGGGACCTATACATGAAGACAGAGAACCACATCAATGGAGAATACTTTGCCACCATAATTAAGGTCAAATTAATCTTTTGACCTCATACATTGTGTTGTTATCTTAATAACAAAGTTAATGTTGTGCCAATGTGCCATCAGCCACCATGACATTCCTTGTTGAGATTACATTCATCTTTTACAAAAAAACATCAAAGCTAAATTAAAGCAATTCATTTAATGAGCTGGACATATATTCTTAAAAAACAATAGCCTATAGTATATGTGAGAGTTTGTCTGTGTGTAACATAATACAAGCTGTCACTGTTCTCCGACAGCTTATACACTAGTGCAGGGGTGGGGAATCATGATCCAACACACCTGGTTGAAATGAATAGACTGTTAGATAGCTAATAACGAGCCATTCATTTGAACCAGGTGTGTTGGAGCAGGGAGACATCTATAACATGCAGGGCAGTGGCCCTCCAGGAGCAGTATTTCCCACACCTGCACTAGTGTCCCTCCATGCATCATGAATGCACATCATCTATATTACCTAATCAGAATTAGTGATATGCCGTTAGTCACCATGAAGTTAATAGTTATTTAAATTATAATTTAATTTGTTCCCTTCATCCTTTGTTCAAATGTTTTTAACTATAAAACACATTGAGTTGCACATTGTGTATGAAAGGTGCTATACAAATAAAGTTTATTATTATTATTATTATTATTATTATTCTAAGTGTGGAAAAACGTTTTGTCTATTGGTCACGTAACTATATACCTTTATTAAGCATTCTGTTTTTACCTGTCTTTCCAGGAAGTGGCCAGTGATTTAGAAGATGCTAAGTACCAATACGCTGAACCACGACTCTCCATTTATGGTTGCAACCCCAATGAGTGGGCCAAGCTGTCAAGCTGGTTTGTCAAGCACAGAGTGTTCTCCCCAAACCTCAAGTGGATGATCCAAATACCCAGGATCTAGTAAGTTATAACACCAATCTTCATATATGTCTGTTTATGTCTATTTATGGCTGTTTTAGGCAATATATTACAGAATATAGTTGGAATTACAGTATATATACTGTGCTATGATAATCAAATAACATATTGTCTCATTTCCAACTCAGCGACATCTTCAAAGGAAGGGATTTTGTGCCTCACTTTGGTAAGATGCTGGAGAACATCTTCCTGCCTGTGTTCCAGGCTACCATTGACCCACAATCCAACCCTGAGCTCAGCATCTTCCTCAAGCACGTGAGTCACTTTATAAGTTGGCCATTTTGACTGAAATATTGTCTTAGAAGTGAACTATTCACCCGCTGCTTCTCTTCCCCTGGTCTGAAGGTGACTGCTTTTGACAGTGTGGATGATGAGTCCAAGCACAGTGGCCACATGTTCTCCAATAAGAGCCCCAAGCCAGAGGAGTGGGACATTGCCAAGAACCCCTCCTATACTTACTACATCTACTATATGTATGCTAACATCGCCATGCTCAACCAGCTTCGAAAGTGAGTGTTTGCATTTGAGCTCTGGTTTGTCATTCTCCATTCACGTTCACATTCAAATTCTTCTAAATCTTTCAACCGCAAGGCATATTCCGTACACATATTGAGGAATGTCATTTTTAGAATTCTGCCATATTGTGTTTGTGTTCTCAGTGGAAGTTGTTTTTAATGCTCTTTGTTTTCCATCTTGTCATTCCACTGATCTATCCAATTATACAACAGGACACCCCTTTATTAAATGCTAAATCTCTTGACCACGTGTTTGTTCGTCTCTCTTTTCCAGAGAGAGGGGAATGAATACGTTCCTGTTCCGACCACACTGTGGTGAGGCTGGTGCCATCACCCATCTCCTAGCCTGTTTCATGACCGCAGACAACATCTCCCATGGACTCAACCTTAAAAAGGTCACTCTTCAGTCTTCATGACTAAGAACTGCTCAAAAAACTGCAAGGTTAAAGACAGAGTTTCTGTATATGTTACTTAGCTGACAGAACATTCCATCTCTAAGTATATGATGTCCTAGTATGTTCTTTACTTAAGAAATCTTAACAACAAATTATACCTTCATATAAATATTAGGTTATTAGAAATTCAAAATTTCATTTTATAATTTAAAAATCTGGATATTATTCATAAACTTGAAGAATGTATTATAATAAAGCATTTTAATAACCAATGTTTATTGACATATCTCTTGTTTTACCCCAACAGAGTCCTGTGCTGCAGTACTTGTACTTCCTGACACAAATCCCCATTGCCATGTCTCCACTGAGCAACAACAGCTTGTTCCTTGAGTACGCTAAAAACCCTCTTCCAGAATTCCATAAGAAAGGCCTGGTGATTTCCTTGTCCACAGATGACCCCATGCAGTTCCACTACACCAAGGTCAGATCACACAGACAGTCTCGTGCTAGGATAGAGCAACAGCAACAACAAACCCTAAATGTAGTATTACTTATTGTTAATTAAGCAGTTGTGCTCTAGTAAATGCACCATAAAAAGTCAAAAGCCTCAGCAAAATTATGGTTATGACTTAGAAACAGAAAGGTTTACCTTGTTACCTCCTTACTGCCGTATAAACCTGGCAAGAACTTATTTTCGTAATAAAGTTTCCCTACGCCTCTTGGCCATTCCCTTCAATGCAAACACAAGCATGGAGGCAACGCTTTGAGATGTGAGGACAATGGGAATGCAATGCAGGCTTTATTCTGTGAAATGCTATCGCTTCCTCATATTTCCTCGTAGTGCATTTCATACTACTTACTGCACTATGGAGGTTTCATTTCAACTGATTCTGTGTCCACAGGAGCCTCTAATGGAGGAATATGCCATTGCAGCCCAAGTGTTCAAGCTCAGTACCTGTGATATGTGTGAGATCTCCAGAAACAGTGTAATACAGAGTGGCCTGTCCCATGAGGTAATGTGCACATACGGGATATATGTTGCAGTAACAATGTGCCATATATGCTAGACCTCTTCCATTACATAACTGTATTAGATAACATATAACCATATAACGTCATGCTTTTACTGAGAAGGAACGCTTCTTTTCTGTTTGGTCTTTGAAACAGGAGAAGGAGCGCTTCTTGGGCTCCGACTATCTGAAGGATGGCCCAGAGGGCAATGATATCCGCAAGACCAATGTAGCCCAGATCCGTATGGCGTATCGCTATGAAACCCTGTGCTACGAGCTTAATCTCATAAAGGAGGGCTTGAAGGCAGAGTAAACACACACAAGCTCAAACCAAAAGCAATAGTGGCACCCAAACAAGAAATGTTTAACGTGGAAGTTGAAACACCTCTTATCGTATCAAGATGGCCTCTTCACAGATCATGAGATTAGCATGCGTGGCTAATAATTCCGATCAGGTTAAAAAGCCCTGTCTTGGCCAAATGTCAACCACCTCTGCTTTAAATAGAACACAGTGATACTACAGTCAGCTGCTCCAAAAGTGAGGGTAAGGGGAAATAATTATGGACTAAATAATCATGAATGAAACCAAATGAATGCGTTTCAATGTCCTTGAAACACGTTCATGACTAAGTGTTTCCTGGTTGTTGTGACTGGATGAACCCGATCCTGTGAGCTCTAGTGGTACTGTGAATGAAAACACAATCAAAGTGCTGCAGACCGCACCACACAAGGGAGCACTTTATGGCATTGAAGGGAGAAGTGTTAATGTTCAAACTATCTTACTCATGCATCGCTGACTCCACTCTCCTTGGGGTGTCAGAGGTTAAAGAGACATGTCTGTATGTGATCATATGTCAAACAAGCAGTTGTCCTATTGAGCTCATCCTCTGTTCATCAGCATTCAGGGCAGTAGGCTACCGCTCCTCTGATCACAGGCTATAAGAGACCTGGCAGAAAGAGTCCAGAGCTGACACACCTTTCTTTGTGGTTGCACCGACACACACATAGCTCAAGGTGGAGCTGCCACCTACTGTTAGCCCTCACCTCTCCGTGGGTTGTGGACATCTGGTGCACTCGATGGTGTTGACACAGGCAATCTCACCAGGCAAAGATGTCACTGTCCTGGACAACCACTTTCCAAACCTCGTACTCAGGGCTCTGCAAGAGGAACCAAGCATGTGGGCTCATATATTATAACTGGCATCTGCCTGCTCAGAGGAACTGCTTGGTACATTTTGTAGTTCCTATATGTTCCTATACCCCATTCTAGCCAGAAGCTTATGCCGTCACCTTTATCACAGTTGTCAACAGGGGATGGCTGCTGGATGATTCATAGGTCTGTCCCAAGGACTCCCTGTAGCGGTTTTCTACATGTGGCTGCAAACAGCTGCCAAGACAGTACCAGGGTTACAGTACTTGCGTTTTCAGTGCATACGTGTTATGTGAAGATGTGATCTTGAAACAATAGAGAACCTGGTTACCATTGTTTTTGTTGTTTATTATTTGTGTTGTCATGACTCATGATGACTAAACCAATGCTATCCCCTTATGCCATATCGAGGAACACCATTTATTAGATATCATTTTATTTAAACCATTTCAGGATAGAATAAATAAATATAAGAAAAACATATGAAAATGTCTGTGCCTGATCATTTAAACAGTTAGCCTATAACACATCCACACACACACACAGACACTATGAAAGGTAAAACATTCCAGCCTCATGTAGTTTGACTTTTCAGTAATGACTATATTCAAAAAACTCTGCTATCGAGTTTCGAATGCACATTATTTCCTCTGTTGGCAGTGGACCTCACACTCATCCGGCTCTCATCCAGCCAGCGATGACAGGTCATCGGGAGGAGGGTGATGACGTCAGCCTATGGATCAATGTGTAGGATTTCTAACCAAACTTTCTTACAGGGCAGAAGCGGCCGAACAACGTTGCAGTTGACTGATTGCCTCTCTAATGAAACACTGTAAAACTTCGAATTTAGCTGTTAATTCGCCAAATAAGTGCAACTTTCGATAGAGACTAAAAGTATAGTTTCTTAGTAATCCTGGACGATTCGTTAGTGAGTTATAGTTAGCCTCGAGCTAACGGGATGCTAACGAGGCTCCTCTTGCCTGAAGAACGATGAGAACCACTGGACAAATGGGATGCTATTTGCATTTTTTCACAATGCTTTAGCCAAGAAACATGGAGTACCGGTGCTACTACCGATAGCTGTGTGATACTGCTGGGTTACTTTACTCCACTGTGTGTTGTGTAAGTTGCATTCAACCATTCTTCTCTGAAGTCATATTGTCTTCACAGCATGTTTGTGTGGGAATGGCAGCTTATTACGGCAGTGTGTAACTGGAAGGTTCAACTGCAGTGTACTAGTAGGCTAACGTTTGATTAACTCTTGTGTTTTTCCTGGTATAAATATGTATTTAATAACTTTCCCCCATTTATCCTCATCTTTATTTGAAAGACTATGTAAAGTAGGCGCAATACATTCAACAGGTGTTGCAGGGGTATGTCAGATTGCACACAATTCATTGAAAGTTGTTAAAGTTAATTTTATATTATTGGTTGCTCTGAGGAACTCTGAGGAAAGTATACACTGTCTGGCGTATCTATTGAATCATTTCCATTCTTGCATGTTTATCTGAACCCAGCCGAACCCTGGAGAATCAAGTCTCCAAATCTCATTCCAAACTGCCTCTACTATGTCAGTGCCACATGAGCAATATATTTATGTATTTCCTCAATTAGTTTGCATATATTGCATATTGTAAAGTTAATTTGTAGACGTGGTCTACTTGTGGGGTGTGCTTTTTATCAATTGGCCAACCTACATGTTTTATTGTCTGTGTTTAAGGTAAACCATGCTCTAATACCCAAAGACAAGTTCAGTCTTGCAGCAATTCTTTGGAAGGGCGTTTTATGGTTGTTGAGAAGGTGCAATTAGGTTTAATTTAGCTTTCATGAGATGACAGGTATTGACAATTCATACATGACAGGTTTCTTCATGGAATGACTGAGTTTCACTAAAAATGTGACAGCCTTGATTCTACCTCCACATGATGACATGTTAATACTGAAATCTGAGATGCTTGATTTTGAAATAGTTTCGTGGTCTCTGTATTAGAATCAGATGGATTTCTGCAATATCTGGGATAATACTTCAAAGGCAATATGTTCATATGTCATCATTTGGATTAGTTAGCTGCTAACCCAAACATAGCTCAAATAAGCAAAATGGGTGCATAATATATGTATCCACACACACCATAATTAAGGATGTTCGACTGATCCTTCTTCCTGCATCTCAGGAAGCCAAGCCAGGTCTTCCTGTATAACATACCAAAGAGAGAGACACACACACTGATAATGCAAGTGGTTTCACTATCATTATGAGGACTGGCCAGTGGGATGGAGCAAAGATTCCACATTGCACATATACATTTGATGTAGTTCAAACCAAACAAAGGCATCATTGGCAGCCTGGAGTGACAAACTGTTCTTCCTAAATGTGGTCCCAAGGCACTCCTGACCCCTCCCACTTCTCAGTGGAATTTCAGCACGTCTCTCTTGCTCTCTCTCGCTCTAAATGCTATCAGCGATGCAACGTGTGCAAGTGGTCCTGTTCCAGAAAGCAGAGCAGCTCTGGGCAGCTGTATGAGAGCATGAAACCACAGTGAATTTGAGGGAGCGTGAGTCACACAATGGATGCTGTTACAATCTCTCATGCAGCAGTTCAGGACTTTTCTGACAACATAAGGCAGGAGGGTGGAATATGGAAAACTTTCTAAGTGTAGATAATTACTTTACCTAGTTTAACAGCATATCATCATTTTATTTATTGAGCTGTATGAAGTTGTCATTCTGAATTCTTCTTTTTTCTTTTGTTTTTGGTAATAAAAATATCTCATGCTGTGAATGTGATTTTGAGAGCTTGTTCTATTTGAATAGTACAGGTAGGTGAAAACCACAGTTATTTAACAGCCTAAACTGCAGTCTTAATCTTCACAAACTATAAGCAGTAACACAACGGGCTTTTCAAAACTGTGGTATCAATAGTACAGCTACTACTCCTCTACTCACACAGAACATGTTCAACCACCAAACAAATATTTCTGTAAAAACATCTGTCTGGACATGCCTTACATAGTTTCATCTCATTGTAGACAGATTGGCGCTTTTATCAAACAAATTAAATAATTAACTGAACCCCTCTTTTACAACTACTTTCTGGAGCCATCAAGAAAGTGAAATTAAAAGTTCTAATGCCCGACCTGAGAGAATGCAATAAAACCATATCATCACGCCAGCACCCCACAACTGTTCTCTAAAGGGAGCTTAATTGCTGTGTGTTTTAATGCTTTCATGCATGTTGGCATGTATATTTAGAAGACACAGACACAAAGCGTGTTTGTGAAAAGAGCTCTGAGAGAAAAGCAAATGATGTGTATACGATTGGCATTACATCTGCTCAACTGTGTGGTCTAGGAGAGTAGCCGCATGGAAGTGTATTCAATGTCACATTGCACTGGACTTTGTGGGAGGCCCCAGTCACACACACACACATAATACACATACACAAACACAATCCAGGAAAATGCTGTAATAGTCTTCCTGCTGTCTTTTGCTTACTGCTGAAGTTTTTATTTTTGGACACGGACCTTGACAAAAGCCTATCCTGTGTGACCTTGCCTCTGGCCCTGTGTACAGCGTCCCAAAGTACGCTGCTTCAAATTGTCTACCGCCAAAACCAACGAGCATGTGTCTTCTCTGTGACAAGTGGCTTATGGGTACATTTTTGTGTTTTGTTTCATTTCCAGGCGAGGTAATGGCAATTGAACATGTGCTAGGACAAGAACACAGGAAGTGAAGGACAACCGACCAATCACGGCAGTGCTCTGTTAACTCAACTGCCGTGGACTAACTAACTACCAACCGGAGGCTCACCGGTTGGCCGTGTTTCTCGACACCACGCCAACCCCTTTCATCCGTCTGCCAATGTGGAGCTGAGCGTGAGCCAGCAGCCGTCAGCCCCCTCTCAACATGCTGGCTCTGGGGCTGGAGCAGGCGCGACGACGGGGTTCAGGGGTCACTGGCCTGCAGAAGCAAGCCACCGTGGCGTGGCAGCCCCCTTCCTCTGGGAAGCCGCCATCCCATGAGCAAGGCAGCAACATCAGGCAGAAAATATCCCAATGGGAAGTGCGCAGTCACCAAGGCGACGGCCAGCAGGAGGCGGGTGTCAAGGCCCACTGCCTGGTTGTGTCCAAAGCGGTGTCGGCGGACGTGGCGGAAGACGGCTGGAGCAGCGACGGCTCCGTGAGATCCAGAGCTAAGAG
The DNA here is from genome assembly GCA_026546735.1 of Forbesichthys agassizii. NCBI lineage: Eukaryota > Metazoa > Chordata > Actinopteri > Percopsiformes > Amblyopsidae > Forbesichthys > Forbesichthys agassizii. Next base: position 2,421 of record JAODLL010000443.1, on the reverse strand, counting down.
CCTGGGCTTAGACTTCCGGGAAACACAGGCGAGAGGTGGAAGGTCGGAGGTCGCGCCGAGCTCCTCCAGTGACACCTGGGCGCCACTTTCAGAAAGGAAGCCCCGGAAGAAAGCGGGGAAGTGGGAACCCTGCGCGAACTTTGACCTCCCCAAGCACACTGCTGCGTCATCGGACGACTCGGAGGACAACCTGCCTCCCGGGAACTTCTACACCTCCCGGGGCTTCTGGCGGAGGCTGGAGGGGCACAAGTTGCACTGGGAAAAGGGCCGGGAAGCCTCCGGCGAGCCCCTGCCGCCGCCCAAGCCCCAACGCACATTCCAGTACCGAGCAGCCGGCAGCCCCGACGTACCCTTGGCCTGGAGGCACGGCGACTCTCCCGACAAGCACTCTGATTCAAAGGGCAGGGGGATGGCCCGCCCCCCCGGCGTTGCACCACCGCCCTGTCCTGCCGCTAAAGCCAACGGCCTCTCGAGGCACAAGAAGAATAGGTATGTAGGTGCGCTGTATCTAGGACATATGTAGCCTGTTGCCTCGTAGTAGTTCCACTCAGCAGGCAGGCTAATGCTGAATAATACTGAATATTACTAATATGTGCAAGGTGGGGGGGCTGTTTCCGAAACCACACACACACAATGGGAGGTGTCTGCATACATTTGGGCTTCCATCCGATTATGTCACTAATGTCCCATCCGAATAGTGTGCAAAATCAAGGGGTTTATCTGTGATTGGACACAGAATGCTAACTCTGTACACTACACGCGGGAACAGCCTGCCCAAAACATAGCATGTCAGAATAAACCTGCATCACATACAGCAATACCAGACGCGGCAAGCGTCCTCTCCCACATCATCACGGGGTTCGACTCCACACGGAGAGCATTAGCATGCCATTGTGCAGCGTTGCCTGGACGCGTCCCGTGGGCGTGTGCACGCATGTACACACTCGCTCCTTCCACTCGAACCAGACGGCCTAGTCTGGGCAACCAGGCGGCCCTCCCATCATTACCTGTTCTTTTGAGGTCATCGCACACACACAGCTCTGGCTGCACGGTTGACAACACAGAGAGCGAAGGTATGCCAACATCTCCTTCTTTTTCTACTTTTCTCATTGGTCGCCCTTCCCCCACAGGAAGTCCTTTGAGTACGAGGACGCGACGCGCCTGACGACCACGACTCAGCGGGACGCCGCCGCGGGAGGGGAGGCGAGGCGCTCCGGCCTGCACCATGCCTTCTCCGACGACAACATTTACGAGGACATCGTCTGTGAGTCAATGTGCACCTACATCAGTGATGTGCATGCAGATGCAATTAATGAAATGAATACATGCCCACAGCAGCCTTTGTGCATTTGAAGTCATCAGCGGAAGCAAATTAACTATAGCCGATACAACACCGTGTGAATCTAGTACAAATATGTCTTTATGTTTAGCACGAGGGAGAGTGCTGCTTCTCTGACCTTTCCTCTCCCATATTAGGTGAAATGAGGAGAGAGAACTCCTATGAGAATGTGAAACTCTCTCCGATGTGTCTCCCCATTGCAAGGCCGCGGCCCTGGACCATATCCCAGAGGCGGTGCGCGAATGTCCCAAAGGTAACGTGGTTGCGCTCCATAACTACAGCGCTCCCGCACACAGCATCTTTTTCTGTAACCTCTTGATGTCTGTGCAGCTCCCACCTAAACCCCAGACGTTACGAGGCTACGCCGGCAAAGCGGAGAGGAGGGATTCCCCCACACCCAGACGCACAAGCACGCCGCAAACTCAGCAACAGCCGCATGTAAATAGCTCATACAATAATAATAACCCTCCTAGCTCATGCACATTAGACGTGACAGTATGGGATGAGCTAATGTTAGCGCTGTTGTCCACAAACACAGTCGTGCCTTAGTTGGCTTGGAAGGAGCGATAGAGGAGAGAGGCGGGTGAGAGAGCAGGAAGACAGAACAACTGAGACGTGTAGATAGCTGTTGGGAGAGGGAGAGGCTTCCAGGAGAATGAGAAACAAAGCGCTTAGAGGATGAGGTCAAAATGTCAGTTCTAGTATGTGTCTGTATATGTGATGCAGATATTATTGCTACGATCCCCACGCCAAGGATTGTGGATTGTGATTATGTTCCCAAAACAAGCAGACGGGCATATGAAATACCACTAAACGTGCTTATTGAAATGCATACAAGTGCTTTGTAGTGACAGGGAGGGTGCTACAGTATATGTATATAGGCCCGCTGGGTGGTCAGTTGCTTTAAGTACTCCGGATGCTCAGTTTTTATGGCCAGACTGGATTGTCTATGTGTCTATCTGCTACTGACTGTGTATGGTGTGTTTCTATAGACACTCTGTATGGTGTGTTTCTATAGACACTCTGTATGCTGTGTTTCTATAGACACTCTGTATGGTGTGTTTCTATAGACACTCTGTATG